>CM034362.1:7296130-7349183 GCA_019925275.1 Mytilus edulis
TCAAATAAGCCACCTGAAGCATATTCTTCTTGACAAAAAAGAAAACAGGCCGATGAAATGTTCAAAAGACACATACGAGGTTTCATTCGAAAAGAGGAAACCACTTCTTAGTATGATGCAACATTATGAACATTCCGGTAAAATTCTTGATGATTTGACACACATTGAAGAAGTGATTGCCTTTCTATAATGGTCTTTATTCAAATTGGTATAATTCAATTGTTGTAGTGTTAATTTCTATTTCAGTGCACATTCTTTTGCTATATACCGATGCCGATGCAAGAGGGACGTATTATACTTCATCATATCGTGTATCAGTCTATCATAAGCATGGAACATATACTTAAGGGATTTTCGTTTGATGAGGTATATCATTGTTGTTTATATAAACCAAGCCGTTACTTTTCTCATTTATATTGCTTTACATTTGTCATTTCTAACTCTTATATTAAATGAATATTTGCATAAAACAAATGCTCACCAACTTAAAGATCAATGATACTTAATAATAATAAAGAGAAGAACGGAAGCCTAATAAATGCATAGACAAATAAACCAAAAGAAATAAATTATAAGATTTATAACTGTATAGATATGTTAAACCGACGAAATATTTCTAGAAATAGAACTAAAATTATAAGTTCTAGGGGACAACAATTGAAAACTGTTCGGTACTATCAATAATTTTCTAGTAAACTGTCTACAGCTATTCTTGAGTAATGAAATCAACGGTAACAATTTTATTGCACCAGATGCGCATTTCGACAATACATGTCTCTTCAGTGATGCTCGTGGCCAAAAGATTTGAAATCCAAAGCGTATATAAAAAATGAAGAGCTATAATCCAAAAGGTCCAAAAAGTATAGTCAAATCCTTGAAAGGAATCAGAGTAATAGATTTTATAACAAACTGATCTGGAGGTGTCTAAACGCATTTCATAGATAAGTCATGAATCATAAATAAATCTTTTGGGAACAATTCTATGACAGATTTGATGGCACTGCAACGCGTGCTTCAAGTTAATCAGTAACAGCTGTTAACTGTTTATTTAAATTTTGAAGCAGAAGTTTATTAACTAAACTGATTCTGTTTCCGATTTCATTTTACAAAATGTTTTATTGAAAGAGTTGTTGATTTTTTTAGGGGTTGGAAGATGTTATGAAAAATACATGAAATAGATAAGTTGAGAAAATTGACAACATTATCGAGTTGTAACGAAGAAGTCAATGGAGTCCGTGTGGTTATATCACCTCAAATTTTAAGCTTATTCTGAAGCAAGAAATCATATTTCTTAACTAACACTTAACACATTAAATTTTTTGATTATAAAAAAAAAAAAAAAAACTGTACATCGCGGGGTTCGGAGGTAAAAGAGGAACAAAAGATACCAGAGGGACAAATCAAACTCATAAATTGAAAATAAGCTGACAACGCCATGGCTTAAAAGGACAAATAGACAAACACTAGTACACATGACACAACATAGAAAACTAAATAATAAACAACACGAAACTCACCAAAAAATAAGAATGATCGCAGGTGCTCCGGAAGGGAAAGCAGATCCTGCTCCACATGTGGCACCCGTCGTGTTCCTTATGTTATAACAAATGCGGGAAAAAGTATAACTAACTAACTTCTTATCTTTCTTCCTAGGAAGTTCCTGTATGAAGTCGGCCTCATAATAATAAAGAAACAAGTCGGCATGAAAAGGGGCACAAATCGTTCCCATTGGAATGCCGCCAGTCTGTTGAAAAACAGGTCATCCGAAAGTAACAAATATGTTGTCAATAAAGAAATGAAGCATCTTGATAATGTCAGTTTCAAAGAATTTTTCGTTTGAATCAGAGTGATCCTTTACAAAGTAGGATTTATCCCTTTCCAAGAACAGATTCTTGTACCTTCGTTGGCCATTTTTTGTATGAAACAAATCAATATCATATCTTTCAGTTTGTCTTTTAGTTTGGAATGTGGAATACTTGTATAAAGTGTTTTGCCAAAATGACCAACCGGGAATGAGAATACATCTAATTATAAAGGTAAAATAGACAATACAATAAAACTAGTTATGATCGTTTAATCTATGTAGCTTGTTCATTTCCATTGATAAACAATCGGCCATTAATGATAGACCATTGATAATTATAAGTCACGTGATGACCAAGATAGTTGGATATGCTCTTTTGTTTTAGTCGCATTTGTGAAATGTTAATTTCAATTGGTATCTTCTGTCTTTTTATAAGAAATATTAGATCGTAGGAACATAGGTATATTCGTTTTGCAAATGATCAATGCAAGTGTTAAGTGGTGTGTGCTTAGAATTCATAATTATTATTTTTCTAAACAATTTTCAAAATATGAGGAGAAAAAAAAGAGCCATGAACATGTGTTAAATATATTATACAAATATTATAATTGTTAAATTTTTGTCCTGTCCCAAATTTATTGTTTCGTTTAATTGACGTGTAATGTCGATTAATGGCTGTTAATTTACGCTTATTAAAGATCTTCATATATTTATAGCTTTTTAGTAGCTGTGTAAACATTTATACTTATAAATTCTTCACCTTATTTTGATTTAAATTGTAAAGGTATGATTAACCTTCTTATTTGTAATATTAAAAGGTACACATACATGTTTAAGAAATACTTCTACTACACATTGTATGTTTCATTTATTTGTCAAATCCGGAATTTGAAAAAGAAATCATATAAGGTAAGCGCAACCATGTGTTAAAAAGTCTGTTTGACACCAAGGAATAAATACATTCTATAAATATTATTGGTATATAGGATAAAACAAATGAAAAAAACACGACTTATATGAATGGTGGCCATGTGAAGACCATGTCAAAAATCGCCTTCGACAGATGGCAATGTTCACCAAAAAAGTAAACCTTTGTACAGCTCAATTGTTTAAGATGGCTATTTCAACTACACTAATGACACCATTGTGCTTCTAGTAGTTCGAAGAAATTCAAAGAATCAACCAATCCACACAAATAATAAAAAATTCGAAAAACAATTAAACACCACAAGGTACACAGTTTTAAAACTCTTCAAAAAAACAATAACACACTGATGAGCCAATATCATTATCATTATACTGTAAAACAAACAATGCAAATTCATTGTTTCTATCTTTATTCTATTAATTTCTTTAAACTTTCCCGACACACAAATTCATTAATCATTCATTTTACAAAGTGAACAATGTATGTAGATTTTTTATTGCCTTTCTTTATCATCGAGACCACGATGTTGTAAGAATATTATAATGCACGCTCTTATAAAATATGGCGTGAAAAGAAATACTAACTGATAAAAATACAAGATGAAAGTCGATTAGGTTATTCATAGCATTTTTCGGTGGAATAAACATGTGTATGGTATTTTCAAAAAGACAAATATTTTTAGATATCGGTATTTTGTGAACTTTAAATACATTTGGAAATTCCGTCTATTGCTAGCTTGTCATATTACTCAATTAATTTCACTTGACTGGGCGGAGTTTAACAGTTTCGGTCATAATAAACCATTCCATCTTTCGATAGGTGTTTTAGGATAAACTCATCAATGAAGCGTCTAGTCATTCTTTTGTAAATTCCTTTGTGGCACTGATAGGTGATTAGAAATCAGTAATAATTATAACGGCAATCATCCTAATCACACACATCTTCAAATAGACTGTCCTTATGCAAATCAAAACGTAAGCTCCGCCCGACCAGTTTAAATGACATTGGTAATACCAGTATATCTATTGTGTTTAAAGGTCAATATACACATCAAGGTAAGACTTTACTTTAATGAAAGCTGTCGTCGATTTATTGTTTTTTTCTTTTCCATCGATTATTAATTCATAATTGAATACCCTCTTCAAAATCTTTCACATATCATCTAGATTTTTACACTTTGATTATGATAATGTAATAAATAAAGACATTACACTGCTAGTGGACGTTTCGTTCCCGAGAGTATCACCAGCCCAGTAGTCAGCACTTCGGTGTTGACATGAATATCAATTATATGGTCATTTTAATAAATTTTCTGTAACAAAACTTTAAAATTTTTCGAAAAATTAAGGATTTTCTTACCTCCAGGAGTAGATTACCTTAGCCGTATTTGGCACAATTTTTTTTGGAATTTTGGGTCCTCAATGCTCTTCAACTTTGTATTTGTTTGGCTTTTTAACTGTTTTGATTTGAGCGTCACTGATGAGTCTTATGTAGATGAAACGCGCGTTTAATAATACATACTGTCAAAGCATAAATTTTCGTGGGGGATTTAATTTAGTTTATTTCGTGGATAAGAATGATCTACGAAATTAAAACTCCAAAGAAAATTTAACTGTAGATTTACATTATTTTATGATCTGACTAAATCTTATTGACATTATATAATTGATGAACATAAATGTAGACAATGAAATAAATAGGTTAATTGATTATACATCGATATCCAAAGGTTTTCTTTAAGTCAGACGATAATCCTAATCATTTGTTTGTACAGTAATAAATAATGATCAAGAACTGTCAATCAATGTCATTTAACAGGCTTATGCGTCCGTGATGCCATCAAGTCGTAATACATTTATTACACAATCATTGTCTTTGGATAAAACACCAAAGGTGTGTGAAGCCATTTCACATGTGAAGGGTACAACACTTGATTAGTACTCACTGTTACTATGAAATGCAAGTATTGATTTTTCCCAACGGCGAAGGTTCAGATCAGTTTTATTAAGTATTGTCAATTATAAAGTGTTATTTATATAATTGTTTTCTTAACTTAAATCCACGAAAATTAATTCCACACGAACTTACTTTTGGATACAAAACCACGAAATTAAACCCCACAAAAAATTAATGTTTAGACAGTATAATCATACGCATTGTGACTTGTATATGATGCATTACACTTTACTCCCATTCCTAAATTCTTTTCTCATCAACCAGAGGTGTCTTTAGATTTTTACATCAAGTTACAAGCCCAATTCTAATAATAAAAATATTAGTTTTTTGTTTGCAAAAGATATTACAAATATTGATTGTATTACTTGGCGTGGCTCCAATTAATACACCCGTAAAGATATATTTAAAAAGATTGATGTACAATATGTTTATGTATCGGTATTTTGTAAACTTATAATAGACTTGGGAATTTCGTAGATTATTTGCATGATAAGGTACAATAATTGTGTATAAAGACCTACAGAGATTGTTTAATAGTCAAGGTAGGATTTTCTTTTAAAGAAACATTCCTTCAGAAATTCGTTGATTGAATAATAGTGAATTGAATGACTTATTTCTGCTGCGTTAGTTGTTTACTAACTATTAGAGCTGTCGTTTACGGAAGGACCTATGATCTTAATTTATGATAGTTGTTATAAGGGTAACATTCGTTAAAATGAGCAATATGTCATGACGTACATTTGAATTATACCCAATGCATGATTCCGACAACAACATTTTGTAATAATCTAAAAGCACGAACTTCATTAAACAAGACTCTAGTATTTCATACTTTTGATGTTCTCCGACACAATGTAAGTATGAGCATACCATCTTTAATATGGAGACAACAGTAAAATTCAGTTTGACAATATAAAAAAAAAATTTGTATGATTGTCAAAGAGACAACTCTCCACAAGACACCAAAATGACACAGAAATAAATAGTAGTGACTATAGGTCATCGTACGGCCTTCAACAATGAGCAAAGCCCATACCACATAGTCAGCTATATAAAGCCCAAAAACAATTCAAACGAGAAAATTAACGATCGTATTTATATTAACAAATGAACGAAAAACAAATATGTAACACATAAACAAACGACAAGCTCCTGGATGTTTCTTTCTCATAAATCAATTCTGAAGAAAAATCTATTTAACAAACACAAACAAATAGAATCTAGCAAACTCCAAAAAAAGCGAGATTGGTTGTGTCAGCAGGTTAAGATTCTCATGATAAATTGCTTCATTCGTCCAAAATTAATAGACTCTTTTCAAGTCAATATATCCATGTATCGCCCACTCGCAAATGTTGTATTTGTATAATATCAACTAAAGATCACAATATATGTAACTTATGTTCTATCTTTAAAATAAATTTTTACAAGTGAGCCTATTCCAGAATTAGGCATTTTTCTTTTTGTAATTTTTTTAAATTTTGAAAGTCAATATGTAAGTAATAAAATGATAATCACATTACCATAAAAACACTTAACGGTTAAACACCAACATATTGTTGTGATTGTATGTGCAAGTGTTCTACAGAATACATTAGTATTAAAAACCAGGTACCTTTGATAACTATTAGTATCATTTCTCGAAAACACTCCAAAGTTTCATCAAATATCACAATACCACATTATTTATGTATGTGCCTGTCCCAAGTCAGAAGCCTGTAAATTCTCTGAAAAATGATAGGACTATTGTATAAGGGATATAATCATACCACATCTTCTTTTTTATATTTTGAATTACAATCGAACTACCAGAAAATAATCATAACAAATTAACAAGAAATAGACACTTAGTGTTATTTTTTTTTAATGATGTAAAGCAAAAAGGAAATGAACGAATATCATGGCATAGATGAAGACAGACGTTCCTTTAAAGGAAAGTTTATGTTCTCCTTTCCTTCTAAACGCATGTGTTGTGGTCATCTATCTGTCTGATTAAAAACACTTACACTGCTTTTTGCAATTCAGGGTGCTCGCGGGTATTAATCAAATTTTATCTTAAATATATGATTTGGCTATTTTTTCTATAAATAGACTTTATCCTTTACTTAAAGGAAAATTGAATAAAAATATGTGGTCACCGTTCATTTAAGCTAATAATCTGCATTCTAAAGAAACATGCCCTTTTGTTAAGGTTCCTTTTTCTATAGAAGTAATAGGAAAAAGAAAACGTAGTATTGAAATTTAAAAAAGCACTGGAATACAGAAACCGCTTTCATTTTTCAATAGTTAAGTTTAAGTACAGTTTATAAGAAAAGCATAATCAAGAATATAGGTCACCTATGAGTTAAAAGAGTTATTTTTAATTTTACTGCATAAAATGGCATTTTATCACCAAAGGGAGATAACTTGGATTAAAAAAATTCAAGTGTGACGTCACTTTTTGTGTAACACTGGTTATGGCTGACACGGCTGAATATTTTCGTAATTCATCCGTTTTTATTCAGTAGCTAGTCACTACTTCAGTTTACTGTTTGCAAAAGTGTGAAAAAATCTAAATTATAAGGATGTTCTTGTCCCAGACGGATGACCTTAGCCGTATTTTTCACAACTTTTTGGAACTTCTGGTCCTTAGTGTTTTTCAACTTTGTACTTGTTTTGGTTTTCAAACTTTTTTCATCTGGGCGTCGCTGGTTAGTCTTGTGTGGACGTATTAAAATTATTAACCAGGTACCTTTTGTTAACTATTATTCGTTTGTTTCTCTGTCCTATATTTTCTCCATTTTTTTGGTATTGTAGCCCTGTCATGTAATGTTGTCATTTCAATGTTATAATTAACATTTCCATTAAAGCGGGAGGTTTGGCATGCCACGAAACCAGGTTCAACTCACCATTTTGATCTTAAAATTTCCTGTACCAAGTCAAAGAAATGGCCATGGTTATATTATAGTTCGTTTCTGTGTGTGTTACAATGTAATGTTGTGTGTCTGTTGTGTCGTAGTTCTCTTAAATTTGATGCGTTTTCCTCAGTTTTAGTTTGTAACCCGGATTTGTTCTCTATATGATTTATGAACTTTGAACAGCGGTATACTACTTTTGCCTTTATTTGGAGCTTTTTCAAATATATAAACGAATTTATTTTTGTTCGTTGATTGTTTTCACCATATTATGAATAGTAACAATCAATAGTGTTATAAATAAAATTTGAAATAAAAAACAAAATTTTTCAATGTACGTTCATTTTTTGTACTCTCGAGCCTCCTTAGGTTAATAATCGAAACAGTTTATTAGTATATTGCGAACAAATTTTTGTATAGTTTTTTAAGAAAACACACAATTGTGCGTCAATTGAAGAACACTAAACGATATAATTTAAAGATAAAATATCAAAACAAAGGTAAACCAAAAATACCAAGTTACAAGGCAAATTTTAAATATTAGAGTAGTATAAAAACTGTCAAAATAAAAATCCACCAATGAACGGAACAATTTAGAATATTTACAATATTTTTTGCTTGATAAAGGCGTACTTAAAACTTGGTTTTACAGCTAGCTAAACATCCCTCTTGTGTGATTGTTGTTTATATACTAATTTTATTAACCATCTTTGGTATGAAACCCGAACAGATATAACTACTTTACGTGACAATAATTGAGATCTAGCAGCAAAAACAGTGTAGTCGTATATCTCTGACATTCAACACAACTGACTAAAAATTCATACAAAAATACAAATAAATCTTAAAACGAGGCCATAAAAAAGGTGTAATGTAGTGTTTTTAATTCATCATAGAGATAACAGGATTAACATTATGTACGCCAGACGCATTGAGGTAAATTTAATAAAACATAACGTATATAAAATACATTTTCAGTATAACATAAATGTTTAGTAAATATGTATACAAGTTTAAGCTAAACAAAACAAAACAGTTAAAACCTAAGCTTGGAAACATATTCTTTGAATTGATATCAGATAGCAATGAGGGTCGTTTTCTTGCTACAAATCACAACATCGAGATCACAACAAATGAATCATATTGTTTTTTCACACTTTGCACATTTCATTAAAGACCTAGGCCGTTTGATTTTTTCTCTTTTATAATCCCAGAAGGCGTGAGATAACTGACTTACCTTAACATATATGTTATTAGCATCATTATTGACATATTCCAGAATGGACAGAGAGGACAAAAGACGATTCTTGGTCATAGGATCCGTCACAATGGAGATAGTGGCTCCATTTTTCCAAAAACGAGTTAAAGATGATTACTTTCGAAAAGGCATGAATGACTTACAGTCCTATTTGGATTCAACACCGGTGAAACATATATTGTTCCACTTGTGTTTTAGAAATGCATATTGCTGTACTGACAGATTGAACTGCTTTACTCAACATTGCTTTCCTTTGAAATTGACCACCTTTAACTCCCTTTATCAAAGAGGAAGAACGTCAGGACATTCATGTCACTGTAATTTCTTTGCGAATCCTGTTCAACTTGATGATCTGACCGTAGCGCTTTCGAGTTTTATTTTACTGAATTGCTGCAATGTCAGTGTTGCAGATAAAGATTCGATTAAAAAATTACGAGAAATGAAAAATGAGTTCTTAACCCATAACAAAAATGGTGGAATTACTCAGGACGAATACAACATATTATGGCCAGACATTACCCACTGGTTGTTACAGCTCGACCCATCCATAAAAGATGACCTGATAAGATTAGAAAAGAGACCATTGGATGAGGTTCAATACACTAAGTACAGCACAGAGCTTTTTGATATTCATTCAAAATTGGAAGAGGTAAATATATAATCGTCATTTGTACAAACAATACCACATGAGCATGTTTACTCTTCTTTTGTACGATGATATTTTGGTTAAGTACATTATAAAAAGCAAACAAACACATAGGTGTGACCTATAGTTGTCTGTGTCATGCTGGTTTTCTTGTGAAAAGTTGTCTCATTAGCATTTTCTTTTTAGATACACACACAAATAGGTAACTTGAAGGGACTAGTAAATATTTATCGTATAAACTTTATATTGAAATCTAAAAACACGTCTGAATGATGTTATCTTTTTAGAATATATACCAAATAAGGATATTTAGGATAGTGGACAGTAGATATATTTTAACCTGTTTGGTTAATACATGTAACTTCTAAGAAATATGACAAAGTAAATAAACAGTTTAATGATGATATCTCTCCCGTCAAGTTTTCTATACTTTGTGATACAAGTGGAAAATATCAATGGTTTTTCAAATCATTTGAATCAAAATGAACTATGTGAGAAAACAAATTGTGTACTAACAAAAAGCAGTTTTCGAGTTTTCAATTTTTCAATTTCAACAAGCAATCCAGTCATTGTAATTTGCCAAAGTGTTTAGAAAATGTGTAAAGTGACCAAGGCAATGATTTTACTCGATATTTATTTTTTAAATATATTTATTCAGATATGTCTCCTTCGTCTTCATTCAATTATGAATGAAGAACAAATTAACTGTGAAACTTTGATTTTTTTCATGATAATAGCCCAAACACGGGTAAACATTTCTGAAAAATTGGGAAATCATGAAAATGGTGTACTTTCAAATGCCCAAAGGGAAAAAAAGAAGTGCACCACCGTATTATGTTTCTTCATCAAATACTTTTTACAATAGAAAAAAAGTACGAACATTAAGGCACAATTTTAATCTAAAGTTTAATAACATTTTTCATAGAACATGGTAGACTGCAATTCTTTTTGTAAGAATTAAGCATTTTAATTTTTTTTTATTGTCGATAGTAAGTGGTACGTCACTATCACCATAGTTTTCGATATTTTGGATTTACATGATGAACATGTAAGTAGTGTAAAAAAGCTATCGTGTATAATTTTAAATAAGACACAGCCTATTTATTGCTAGCAATGCTTATTTTTTTAAATTTGAGTGGGAGTATTTCATGATTTTAGAATAAAATATGATGAAAAATTTTGGGGTCACCGACTTCATATCGTCATTATAGCAACCTCAGTTTTGTGTTTATGTTTTTCCCTATTCTAAGCACATTATTTGGTTGTTATTCAAATTTCCAAATAACCCTCGGAGGATAATTATTTCTTCACATTCAACAGAAGATTTGTATCTTTTAATTTAAGATTCAAGAATTACAGATTCTTGGTTTTTTGATCTTACAAATAAAAAATAATTCCATTACTGCCACAAATAGAACATAGGAAAGAAAATTTTACCAGTATTTTAAAATATCTACAACAGGCGTGCTTGAATTGCAATAATATATATTAAGAATACCATAATCTGTACCAATTGCACTGTGCCAGATACGCATTTTGACAAACAAATCTTTGTTTTGTCAAATGTTCGTGATGCTGGAGTCCAAATTATTAGCTACTTCAAAAAATGATTAAAAGGCATAATTCTCGTATAGGTTCAGAAATGGAACATTTTAAAATGTAATTTTTATAGTTGTTATCGTATATTCTTATTGTTTTGTTTTAGATACATTCTGAATTCAACGACATAAAGTTAAGGAAACTGGTATCATTCAGATTAAGATATCTCTCTTGATGAGGGAAAATCCACTTCGGGCGCCGGAAATTTATAACTTGTTGTTTCATTTTTTAAGACGAAAATTAATTAATAACGATTGCAATTCATTATTATTTTGTTATTCTCAATCATCATATGGTATTATTAAAATTTAATTACATTATATATGCTGACAAAGGATTCAAGATAACATTTTCAGTAAATTTCGATAACACTATAAATGATATGAACATACAAAATAAAACTAAGGTTCTATCAGAATTACATTTATTATTTGCTTTTTATCAAGGCGGAGAATATCCACGACAAAAATAGTAACAAAATAACCTCGAATCAACACCATGTGCATACATGGCATTTATTTTTCAACAATAACACTATTTAGCTTTCAATTTCATTGTTAAAGTCAACTACTGTTTTATACATAAGTCAGTTGTATTCATTTGTTTTGTTTTAATAATATTCAATGAAACAAAACAAAATGATAACAAGTACGTGTCACTTGCGAAAATACAGTCCTTAGCGTTTCAAGTTACGCCAACACATGTACATGTCTATAAGTTTCAATTCCAACTAAAACATAATTATTCAAAAAACAATCCAAATTAAAATGCCTTCTGCCAAGGACAACGCTATTAACATTTTTCATTAAGACACAGACGTTATCTCGGGGACTTTGAGAAAGGAAATATTTATTGTAGCAACTGACTCGTTGAAAATAAACTAGGACAAAACAAAATACTGTTACGAGAATCTTTAATGCGAAACATAAATTTAAAAAAGTCGCATATTTGTAATTAAAAAAAAGTATCATAGAATAAGTTCACAGCAAAACATTAAATATTTGACACAGACAAAAACTCCTTAAGTGAAAAACCAGTGAACTCGATTAATATTTATTTATTATAAAGCAAGCTGTTTGGCAAATGATACCTTAACTCATTTGTTGCCTTAATCAGTGTCATATTACCTCTTACAAACTCAATAACTTCATATTTCACAAAACACAATTGTTGAATTCATAATCAAATATTAACAAAACGTCTTCACACGCAAATTTCAGTCACATACATTTCACGTAAATTAAAATTCATATAAATCTCAATTGAAGTTCACGTGAATTTCAGCTATAATGAGCAATCACGTGAAACTCTCATGAAATCAGTTCATGTAAAACTCACTCGAATTCTCGAATGCCACATGAATTACGTGAATTTCATGAATAGGCTACTTTTAGGTGAATCTCACGTGAAATTTTGCGCATGAATTTTCTGTGAGTTTCGTGTGAAATTTGTTTGACCAAACGTTGCCTGTGTAGATTGGTTTTCGCAAACCATAATCATCAAGGTTGATTTTTGAAACATTGAAAACTCAGGTAATATCTCGCTCACAAAAGTTATATGAACACATATCTTTCATAGAAAATTAAACAAAAGTTTAAGAACAACACAGATACAACACAAGATGTGTCTGTTGTTGTCACATGTTAACAAAGTCGACCATAAATATGTGTTTTATCATTTTTGTGATTTTTATTTTTAATACAATTAATGATAGAAATGCGCTGCCATGATATAAAGTCTAAGCTGCAGTAATGCAAAGTCTTAACAATAAGAAAATCTGTATTCAATTTATTATTTGTGAATGAATTCGAATAAATGGCATGGCTCTTCTTATTTTTTTTTAATTCATATATAAGCGATATCTTCTTTGATGATCTCATTGGAAATAAGTCGTACCGCTTTCATGGGTTATTCTTGGAGGTTATTAATTTCAGAGTACCGTTTAATCATTAATTTTTTTTTTCTTGTTTTGATTACGAATTTTTATTCTAAATTGTACAGGTATACAGTAAATATCGATTCTTATTGATTATTATCGATTACCCTTTACCTGAATATTCCAAAACCAATTATATGAATTTAATATATAATGTATCAACATGAATGAACCAAATCTTTTAAAACTAGGACTTTATATTAAAAGGCAAAGAAGATTCGAGAAAAATGTTGGATAGAATGGAAGAATCAAATAATTTGTTCTTGGCAAATATGGAAGTTATTCAGAGATTAACTGAAATAAAAAACAAAGCACCATCACAACGGAGAGAAACTGGTAATTTTTACTGTTTATCAATTCCTTGTATCATTTTTTTGAATTTAATGTGAACTATTGAAGAGTGCAAATATACAGGTTTTCCGTTTAAGCATGTTCTCAAAGATGAGAGTTTTTGTGAAGCGAAATTAAAACAGAAAAAACGAAACACCAACAGCGACAACATACAAAATTCATGTAAAATACTATAATAAACTCAAATGTTGTTCATATTCGTTTCATATAACCAAGGGTAACACATTCACCATATCATTGTTGGATGAATTTGCATGGTTCAAGGTATATATCTATAGAACTACCGCTGCAACTGCCGTATGAAAATACTGAGATTCATAGATAGTCGATGTATACTTGAGGTTATGGATTTTGTGGGTATTTGGTAAACTAAGAATAATCACTTCTTAAGGTAGCACAATACAAAGATTATTTTACTTCCAATCACTAACCTTTGAAATGCTGTAACTTTCTTATGAATGCATAGAAAATAATAAAAGAGATATATATATAGATAGATAAAAGAATTATCTTTTAAATGAATGCAATATTTTTGTTATGCAATCATTATGTAATCAATTATTATGTAATTAGTGGCAAAATCTGGGTAAGTTCACTAGAATGAATTTAGCTCTGTCATCTCTTTAACTTTAAAGAAAATTTTAACGAAATCTTAATCAACACATCATGGGCTTCAAAAGGGTGTCTCAGATTGTTTCTATGGTATTCCATTCTCTCATAAATCCCTAATTAGTGTAAACATCCTAACCACATAAAAAAAGAAAATATTTAACTAGGTGTAAAATTTGTTCTATACATTATATCTGAAATCTGAGACACCCTTTTGTAGATAATGGCCATAGGAACAAAATCAACCCTCTAGGGATACCTATGCAAAAGCTAATTTCATTTGAAAGTGGAAATTTGGTGAAAAATATTTTAAACACATTTAACATTATAATTGGTTACATAATTGTTGCATCATACTAATTTGAAAGAGTAATCTGTAAGCTATCCAAAACTACCAATTTTATAAATTTTCAAGCATTATTAAGAAAGTTACAGCATTTTAAAACTTGGGAGATGGAGTTATAAAATCTTTGTATTGTGCTACCTTAAGTTATCAATGTGATATGGTCATAATAATAAATTAACTGCTTACAAAACTTTGAATGTTTGAAATACTTAGGCTTTTCTACCTCAGGAATAGATTACCCTGGCTGTATCATGCAAAACTTTTCGGAATTTTGGTCCTCAATGCTCTTCAACTTCGTACTTTTTATAATGTTTTAATCGAGCGTCACTGTTGAGCCTTTTGTAGATCAAACGCGCTGTCAATCCTGGTATCTATGATGTTGGGAAAACTATTAATTTAGGGGTATCGTTGATCAGATGATGACAAGTACTCCTCTTTTCAAACTATAAGATAAATGAAATAAATTAGTTTTGTTTCATACAAAGAAAGGTCAACGTGTATATATATTTGCGAAAGCAAATTTACAGATCTAACATTGTTGGGTTGATGTTTAGACGAGTTATATATATATATATCTGTTAAAGAGGGTTGCGACTTACATTACAAAGAAGCTTTTAAACCAAGAGTTCCAAGTGTTGACATTGAAAAAATACCTTCGAAAATTTACGAATACAATCACGTGTTCGTTTCTCGTTATTGAAAATCTGCCTCACAGATGATGCCTGATGTGTTTCAATTGTTGCAACCACAATTCAATCCTCTGTTCTTCAAATGTGATCAACTGAATAAGTTTATTACAGGGTTTGTTATAACATGAGCTAAAAAGACAGGTGTCACGTGTTGATATAAAAAAGAAGATGTGGTATGATTGCCAATGAGACAACTATCCACAAAAGACCAAAATGACACAAACATTAACAACTATAGATCACCGTACGGCCTTCAACAATGAGCAAAGCCCATACCGCACAGTCAGCTATAAAAGGCCCCGATAAGACAATGTAAAACAATTCAAACGAGAAAACTAACGGCCTCATTTATGTAAAAATAATGAACGAAAAACAAATATGTAACACATAAACAAACGACAACCACTGAGTTACAGGCTCCTGTTTTGTTTACATTTCGGAGCACAATAAATTTCCCCAGGTATTTTGTCGGGCTCTAACATGGTTACTCTATCTTTTGTCTTTTCTGTGTTGTATTTTAAGTACTGTTGTTTAACAAATAATTCATGGTAGCCATATATTTGTTCAAAACTTACACATGGCCTGGGTCGTACGCGTGATTTTCGACTTTTATTCTAAGCTTCATTTAGATTCAAATAGAACAAATACTGTTATTAAAAAAGGTGAAGCGACGGCTGGCTTGCCGTGTGTGTGGTTGTTTGTTTTTACTCCCTGTGTCTTTGCTACCTAAGGAATAGATTATCTTAGCTGTATTTGGCAAAACTTTTAGAAATTTTTAGTATTCAATGCTCTTCAACTTCGATTTTTATTTGGATTTTTACAATGTTTTTATTAGAGCGTCACTGTTGAGCTTTTTGTAGACGAAACGCGCTGTCATTTCAGGTATCTATGCTAAGTTTATTTAGTTATCTAAAGCTTAAACATTCTAATAAATCTGTTGATTGCACAAATAATCCCATGAATAACCGATAGGAATTTTGACCTTATTCTATATTTCTCAAACCAAACATTTGCCATTTTTATGTTTTTCTCATCAGGTACTGTCAAATCCGAAGTTGACATTACGTACCTAAGGAGCCGCCATTTTGACTTGCTAAAATCAGTACATCAGTAAATATGCAAACAATACATTATAATTGAAAACAAAACATCCCCTACATCAAAAATCCATTTTAATGAAATATCGTACAAGTTTCTATGGTCGCGTAACGGAAAACCTTTAATTTTAGCGTTTTCATTTTTATGGCGTCATGTTTTGAAATGACTTAAATGTTCCAAAAGCATTAATGTACTCTGGCAGGATTTTGTTTTATTTCTATTTTGTAGATTACTCCGAGTTCTTGTTCATTTTTTATATTTTTTTGTGTGCATCCGAATAAGAATAATAGTATACTGTATCATCCATTATGATGAGTCTTTTTTTAGACGAACGCGCGTTTGGCGTAAGTACAAAATGTAATCCTGGTTTCTAGGATGAGTTTATTTAGTGGCCTTTTTCAACTGCAATTTACAAAACAATAGAATCGGCATGGCATTTTCCAATAAGATTCGATACATGTGGATTTACTTGGGGTATATTGTATATTCCATTATTATGTATATCTCGGAATCTGCGCCAAGTATAGATATCTCAAGCATTTTATAACGTTGTTGTTAACAAAGCGAAAATGCAAGTCATATTAGAATAGTTTTTTTTTTTTTCGTTTTTATTTTCATGATATTGTCATTTTGTGTTTTACTTAGGAGTTTCAATAACATTTTGGTGTCTTTGTCTCTCTATTTTGGATAACAACATTATATTTGGTCTATTCGGTGCAAAACTTAATTCTTCGATGTAATGCAATTCATACGTTTTCTCAAAATGTTGACACAAAAATAATTTGATGCATTATTTTTTTCTTTAGGTGAAACACAAGACGAGGAAAATATTATCCAGAATAGAGGTTCCAGTGAGGTAAACGTATCAAACCTGAGAAATGTTCGGGAAATAAGCGAACTTAATCTAGTTGTAGATCAGAAACGAAATTATCCCGTTACTCTGTTCGCTGTCATCGGTAACCAAAATATAACAATGACATCCGTGGATGGGATGTCGCAAACAACATCCAAAACCCAAACTATAGAATCTGCACCGACACACAATAATACATTATCATTACACACTAATACTTTATTTCTAGTAATGTTATTATTACCTTGATTAGTAGTTATATTTTTACAGAATTGTCCTTATTTTACTTAGCCGTTACAGTATATTAATACGAGCATCGGTGGATAGAAGTCGACCTTATACAAATGAATATCAATACATCTGTAAATATATTGCGGGTTGATAAAATATAATTGTACAAATTCTGTAACTGTTTGAAAATTGAATTGATATACGTTCCCTACAAAATTAGACCACAATTCATCTGATATTCGCATTTTAATGTTCCAAAATCTATCAAAATCGTATACATATAAACGAACATGTGCAGAGTTGCATCAGGTTGATTTCTATTTAACACAGCTTGCATTTTGTTTTCAACTCCATTCGTGTTTATAACATTAATCATGTTTACGGTATCAATTTTCCTGCACCAGATGCGCATTTCGACAATACATGTCTCCTGTCAGTAATGTTCGTGGTCAAAACTTATATAAAAGATACAGAGCTATCATTCCAAAGGTCCAAAAAGTATAGCTAAATTCTCGAAAGGAATCAGAGCTTTGCATGAGGGAGATACATTCCTTTAATTATAATAATTTCTAACATTTTGTAATATCAAATTTTAAAAACACAAAACAATCCGTATTTTCATGCCAGTACCTAAATGCCAGTACCGAAGTACTGGCTACAAGGCTGTTGATACCCTCGGGGACTAAAAATCCACCAGCAGAGGCATCGACCCTGTGGTTAAAATAACATGAACGGTATCAATCTTCCTGTACCAGATGCGCATTTCAACAATACATGTCTCTTTAGTGATGCCCGTGGCCAAAAATATTTGAAATCCAAAGCTTCTATAAAAGACGAAGAGCTATAATTCAAAAGGTCCAAAAAGTATAGCCAAATCCGTGAAAGGAAACAGATTTTTGCATAAGGGAGATACATTCCTTAATTTATAATAATTTATAACATTTTGTAAGAAATATTTAAATAACACAAAAAAATCCGTATTTACATGCCAGTACCGAAATGCCAGTACCGAAGTACTTAAAATACGATAACATGTAAAGGAGGCAATGATGGACACAAATAAACGTGACCGCATCCTTGTTCACTGTTAACCTTTATACATATTATGAAGTATCATCATATATACCTTACTTTTAAATATCAAGAATGAACACAAATGCGTCCACTTTAATTCAAGACGGAAACTCAAATGCCAAAATTGCAAAGATTTCAGTAATTTAGCATGACTTAACGATGCTAGTAGCAGTATTATATTTAATGCATTGTCAAAAACAGCCAATATTTATGTAACAGAAGTTTTCCACTTTTCAATGAATAATTTAAAGTTTACAATTTGACAATTGTACGTTTTTCACTTTCGATCTTTTATATCTGGACGTTATGTATTCGGGTTTAGTTTTCTGTAATTAGTTAATACTTCAGTTTCATTATGTATATCTCATTTTGTTTTTTGTCCATGGATTTATGAGTTTTGAACAGCGGTATACTACTGTTGCCTTTATTTATAAAACTGCTAACTTTTTGGGCTAAAATGGGATCTTAATGGATCTACCCCTTTATGTAAGTTTATAAGAACTATAAACATTGTTATGGTATATACTGTACTTAAATACATCTATGTATAATTTGAAAAAAATCGATTTTAAGTATTTTGTATACAATAAAATTGAGAATGGAAATGGGGAATGTGTCAAACAGACAACAACCCGACCAATTAAAAAATCAACAGGTCTTTAATGTAGCGAGAAATTCCCGCACCCGGAAGCGTCCTTCAGCTGGCCTCTAAACAAATATATACTAGTTCAGTGATAATGAATACAACTATGCATTTGGCGATGAGAGTTTGAGAGCTGTTTTAACTAAATATCTTTTTAGGATCAATATCAAAAAAAAAGTTACCAAAGCTGGTTGTATACAAATAAGGAAATATGGTATGAATGCTAATGAAACAACAATCCACAAGAGATTAAAAGAAGTGAATAAAGTCACCTGTAGGCAAAAGTTCGGCCGTCAACCATTTTAAAAATATATACCATATAGTAGTAGTCGGATAAAAAAATGCCAAGGCATGAAAAGCGTATAACAAGCCGAACGAGAAAACGTGCGGACTAATGTGTAACAAAACAACTAACAAAAAACAAATATGATAGACATAAACCAAGGACAACCCCTTATCTGAATAAAATGTACCAAATCAATATATGTATGCACGTTGTAAACTGATGTAACCCAATGTTTAATGTCCACGGTCAATCATCTGTTTTTTAATAGTATCAGATTATTGTGCAGCTTTAAAAATATTTACAACTTATCGTGCAATCAAATGGTGTACATAATCCTTTCTTGTACTAAGTAGCTATGCATGAATGTCTAGAAGGATATGATTTCATTGTATTGTTATAAAATATGCAAACAAGAATATTTTCACGGGCTATTTTGAAATAACATGCTGTGTTTCAATTAATAGAAGTAATATGTTTGTAATTAGTTTACACATTGATTTTTGTATATCCTGTTATTAAAATCTTTGGTTCTAAAATTATTTTGCAAGTTTCAAGCTTCTCTTTTTGAATAAAGCATTTTAAGATATGACCTTTATTTACTCTTACCTAGATAGTCAATGAAAAGTTATATACTATAAAGTTAAATGATCAGGGCAAGCCCCTTGCTCTTATTTCATAGTACTTACCTTTTCAAACACATATCTTGACATGCCATGACTCCCAAAGAAATACCTTGAGAAGAAAGTGTTCATTTAATAGATCTTGAAAACCCTATTGTGTTTATTGCCTATATTTATTTCCAGACCGCTAAAGTTTAGAATAAAGATATATCTTTCACGGTGGTTTTTGACTATGACAAAAGATTACTGTTACATTGTTTGCTATAGCGTTTGGTATTGTTGACTTTCCTTTTTAGCTCATCTTGCCGCAATCTCTATTGCAGACCAATACCAAAAATTTCCAATGACCCTGTACACCAACAAACATGACCTATATTGCTCAAAACAGAACAAAGGGATAAAATGGAAGTTGTGATTCTTATATAAGCTATGAGTTCGACTCTCCCTCTGGTATCTTTCGTCTATCTTTTATATACATAGAAAAAAATAAAACAAAGGCAAATAATTTCAGTATGTTTAGATCTACATTCAAACTTGTATTTATCAGAACTGTCAGACAAAATAATAATTTGCTATGAGTTATAACCGTAAAATGACGAATGGTACAATCTTTTCATGTTAAATCACACACGAGACTATCAATGTAATGTTTAAATGTAATGCCTTAAAGATAACAGAACAATACAAAAGTTAGAGACAGTGTGATTGTACACAAATATTGTAAAAAGATATGTGCTACATTCTTCAATAAACGTGTTAACAGTTTCACCTTATTGAAAAATAGTTCAATGAGGAAAAAAAGTACATGTATATGACAAGGTCTAAGGAGATTAAAAGATGTTTTCTGTTTAATAGATGTAGCAAGATGTGGTGTTATTCATCTGGCGAAAATAAGTAAACGAAAATATATAAATAAAATGAGCAAACAACCAATAGGTCTTCACTACCGTGCGAAAACTTTCAGCTAGCCAATAAACAAAAATGTGCAGTCGAATTGGACGTCATTCTAACTCCAAAACATATACATGCATTAAAAATCACATTAGACCAACAGAGGCCATAGTATCCTGACTAGAGGCAGGCGCATATGTCAATTTGCAATTATTAAATATAATAATTGAAATTCAAATGACACAGTTTTGTCGTGCGTTAATCAGAATTAACATTTTATGCATACATGTACATGTTAATAGTTATCAATGATAAAGAAAATCTGTTATTTGAAAAAATCGAATAATGTGAGCATCAAACATTGTTTTCTATACACAATAAATATTTTTTTTTTCTTGTCTGTAATGGATTTTGTGCAATGTCGGAGATGAATTTAGATATTTTCTTTTTAACAAAGTCCTTAAAAAAACGATTATTTCGTTTATTATAATAGTTGTGTAAAACGATGCTCTAAAGATCAACATATTGATGCTACGTATGTAATGATTGAAATTCTAGTCATATAACCCATTGACATACATTGTTGTACCTGACATATAAACACGATTGTGCAAATGTATATACTAACGTTATATTTTAAAGCTTTTCTAGTATGTCAAGATGAAAAAGTAGATTCAAGCTTGATACATTGTACATACAATTTTCTTAAGAAGATTTTGTATATATATAATACATACTGTAACCGTTTGGGATTATAATTGGTATTAGTATATAATGTATTCGAATAAAGGATTTGTATGTATCTTTGTTATCTTTAGCCACTTTTTAAAATTGTATAATATTATTTGCGAATAAAACTGAAAAATAATACTAGTATATTTCAACTGAAAAAAAATAATTTTTACCCTATGAAATGCCATGGTTAAGGGGTATTTTATCTTTGGTTGTTTCTGTTTTTCGCAACTTTGGTGTCTTATATTTAAATCTAGCAAATATCCGACAGTAGTTAAAAAAAAACGATTGACCAAATAAATCAGGAAAGTTTAGAATACTCATTTCTTGTTTACCTCTCACAGAATCTTTATTTTTAGTAAAAATAAAAGTGTCTGACTATCATTTGAAAATGTTATTCTACTATGAAGTAATCCAATCAAAGAAATGGTTTATGTTTTAACCAAAATATTCTCCCCCTTTTATGTTTTAATACAATTTTTCCTCATAGACTAATTCAGGTTATATGTTTTTTACTCTCATATGAAGTTCCAGACTTAAATTTTGAAAAACATATATAACTTACATAAACCTGAAGCTAGAGGTAATAATTTAGAACATTTCGACGAAAGTTTGTTTATGATAAAAACAAATGAATCTGGAAAGAAGTTATTGTTCAGTCGTTCACTGAAACACGAATTTTGTTTTGAGGTTAAAGACACTCTGAGTTCAGTATTTTTGTGATTTTACTTTTTTTTGACAGCACATATTTAATATAAAGAAATACAATCGAGTGATCATTTGCAACTGATTGTTTCCCTCATTTAATCATGTTTTGCGAAAACAAAACTTAGTTTATTACAGTAAAAATTTATTTACAGAGGAGGTTCAACATGTTGCATATAACATGCATAAAACTTTAATATCTTTGTCACATATATTGATAAAGCACCCTTAGCCAAATGTACTGTATTTCTATTGATCATCTGTTTGTAAAAGATACGCAGATTTAGCTTTTTCAGATTGCATTATACGATTATACACGTTTACATAAGCGGCAGCAGCTGTCAGAACACCTATATAGTAAGTATTATATGTCTTTTTCGATATAAGAACATAAGTGGGGTTTTTTTTAATCCTGAGCAAAATTACAAGGCAATTTTCTGTTGTTCAACAAGTTTAATTTAAGTAGCTTCTACTTTTGAAAGATTTTATAAAATGATGAAATGTATTCAGCATTATTCCTCACTCTATACAATGTTAGGCTTGCTTTTATAAAAAAAAACAATGATGTTGTCTCTACTCTCTAAGAACAATATGCAGATTGCTCATTTTAAAATATTAGAGACATTAATTTCGTGTCCGACGTGTATAAAAACATATTGTTTGCCCCTGTTTACTGTTTGTTTCAATTTTAATAATATGCGAAATAAGTGAAATAAAAGTATTTAATCTTATAACATTATTTGTTTTTCTTCTTAGGATTAATACATACATGACAAGAAAATATGTTAATATTCAAATAGGTATGTCAGGGTTATTGGTTTTTTTTTTAGTAATCGATCTAGAATATCAAATGTCATTATTTATATGTCAGACTTATTACGTTGAAGAGAAAATATATATCAAACATTGGATTCCAATATGTTCAAAATTGTTACAAATTACTTAATAACAGTATATTAAGTATTCTTTTAATCGTATGTGTTCTTATAGCCATTCATAAAATCTGTTTCCCAAGAAAAAATTTCAACACTAAATGTTATAATAGAGTAGTGTACATTAATCTTAGATTTTAGAGAATAAAGCATCTATCTATTTATCTGTCTCATATTTCATTTTCTTTGTTTAATTGTGTTCCTACATCGAGACGTATAGTCAGTGTCGTTCAAAGTGGCCATCAGATTTTTTATCCTCTTTTTTAAACGCCCAATCGACAGAAGGTTTACAAATTGGATCAGGTTGGTTTTTCTTTCTGTACACTTAATCTCGTCCTCGATTCCTATGTGATGTACGTATATCTCAATTTTTCGTACGTGTTATGTTGAATGGTGTTTATTTAATTTTTTGTATTTTAACTGTCTGTCTTTATTTGTACGTTTTCACCGACAACCACCGACAATTTTTTTTACTCATCTGAACCAAATGATTAAAGCGATCTAATGCAATTAATCAGTATCTGTCGTCATCAATTAACTTTTAAAAGAATCTTACATGAAAATTGATACCAACTTGTTCACAATCAATCTTGGTTACCTAAAATAAATCTCACAAACCAGTATCATCACTACTCGAGGGTTACGAACATGATCTTCCTTTAACTAATAATCTTAATCGATTTGACAAGAATAATTTTTGTTTTTGTTTATTATTTAGTACATAAACTAGACCGTTAATTATCTAGTTTCAATTATATTTTTGCTTTGGGGTCTTTGAAGCTAAATTTGCGGTATGGACTCTGCTCATTGTTCTAGACCATACGGTATCTCATAAATGTTATTTTTGTGTCGTTTGGACTCTTATGGCAATTAAACAAAACCCTTCTTTTTTTATAAATCCCTGAATAACCAAATATCATACAACGTACGATTTACTATAAGGCCATGTAATGAAAGTATACCATGTCTAGTTTGCAATATCATCCAGTGCTCCATTTTGTTAGCATTGCTTCACCCTTCAGCACATAATTTTTCATCAATAAAAACAGGGGGAAGCCAACTATGCAGCAAGGCAACAGTCAATTAAGCTGTTAGTATTGTTAAGATTTCCTTCTTGCGATCACTAAGTGGGAGCTGTCTTTAGAACGAAAACATGTTTCTATCATATAACTATCAATTGCTCCATGTGTTGTACATTCTGTGCATTTAAATATTCGGCTTACAGTTTTGCTGGGTATGGAACATCAAATAAAGTGTTCCGGACGCGTATTTTTTTTAAAATGTTAGTTTCGTATGTTGTTGTAAAGACATTATAAATGTATATGTAATGTTTCATTTTAAGAGTTACATTGAACCTTAAAATAATTCTATTAAATATTACCGGGTTATTATGATTGTGATACATTTTTGGAAACTAAAGATATATCTACATGAACACGAACTTTACATTTCCAACGCCTTAAAATACAAATATATCATTAAGGAATCTTGGCTGAATTAAAGGGGGCGACTCATGTCTTGACTCAAAACACACCGGAATTGTTTTGCCATTTGATTAGGGACTGTCCGTTTTGAATTTTCCACGGAGTTCAGTATTTTTGTAATTGTACTACTTAGAAGTTGACACGAGTTGCAATACTATTCAAGACTATATTTTTACCATTTGTAGTATTTCCAAAAATGCTTTGTTTAGAAATATGATTTTGCGGGAATTTTTCACTTTAATGTCATTTATAAAGAATTGTAATTTGGCCACAAGGTGTTCGATGATGCTCATATGCACTAATATTGAATATGCAAGTATCTTTATTCATACAAAATTTGCGTGTTGTACATATATCGAATATATACCTCTTTTGTGGGGAAAGAAGCGCAAACAATTGAAATTGTAAATTATACATTATAACATTAAAAGAAGATTTATACAAAACAACGAAGTACAAGCCTTCTATTGGCTTGTATAACATTGTACTTGACATTTCGCAAAAGTACTCACAATAGTTTGTCTCGCATACGAACGCGCGAGTGCTGTAACAGTTGGTGTCGTACGGTACTCCTAAATACCCAAATATAGACGAAATTTGAGATTTTGCATGGTTTTATGGCAGACTGACTCTTAATAGCTCATTTGCATGACTTGATAGATCAAAATTAAGACGATATAAACCATTCATCGAACGAGTAGCTAACTGTATATTTATGCATTTCAAATCACATAAAAGACCGTTAATGTGATTTTCTAACGCGGTGTGCCTTGAAAATGACAAAACAATACATAATTATGTATGAAACAGTGAGACAAAAAATACATATTTAATGTTATAGATAACATTTTGAAGTATAATACGTGAAACAAACTTCCAGCAATTGTGTTTCACAATTAATCAAAATATTTTGAAGTGATCATTTTGTAATTGTCGATTAATGTTTGGTTGTTTAACATTGCAAATATGTTGTTATTAAGGTCTTTCTAAAACGTTTTCTCATGCATATTAAGTATGAAAACAAATGAACAAAGAATCCCATTCAAATGTTTCTGATTTATGAAATGAAATATTATCAATTTCAATTCGGAACTACCACAACTGCTCTGAACTCGGAATACAAAAAAAATGTTGTTTTTGTATTTTCGGTCTCAACAGTTATGAACTATGTAACGAATTTAAGATTTGAACGTTAAAAAATCTGGTATTTTTATATAGATTAAAATGACTAACTGTACATACTATCACGTCAAACTATTTGTATGAGATACAACATTACCGTGACATATGTCCAAAATAATATCAATTAATGGAAAATTGTGCATAAAAAATTATGGGCAATAAACAGGAAATAGGACATCACAAATAAACTACAGTTAATGTAAAACCGTATGCATAAAAGCTAGAACATATTAAAAAGTGAAAATAATATAATATTAAGAAAAGGACTTGTTTGTACATATATTTTGGCGTTAGTTTTCTCGTTTAAACTATTTAGCATTTCATATGCGGTATAGACTTTGCTCATTGTTGAAGGCTGTATGGAGACCTATAAATGTTTATTTCTGTGTCATTTGGTCTCTTGTTATGAGGACAGAGGCTCCTGACTTGGGACAGGCACAAACATGGGACGGGGTTAAACACCTATATAAAAAATATGATGTGTTCTTCATATAAAACAGGACTGCACATACAGAAATGTCGCTAATTAGTGAAAGTATCAAGTATCAAGTGTAAAACAATTGCATCATAGCGTGTTCATGTAAAAGTCGGTAAAATGAGGCATATAACCTCTAATGCCGGCTCCATGAGAAGAAATACACATGCATGCAGTACATATTTTTCGGATTTCTTTGTGTGGCTGTAACTTGTAAAACATTAATACATTACGGGTTATGGTCTTCTCATGTATGTTATGATGGTATGATACTAAACCCCTAACGGGAGGGATTGTGCTTGATAATGTTGTGATGAAGACATACTCTTTCAATCAGTTTAATTGGAATCGGGAGCTGGCATGTCAGTTAACTGCTAGTAGTCTGGTGTTATTGATGTTTTATTGTCATTTTGTTTGTTTTCTTTTGTTTCATCTTCTGTCATCATACTCGGACTTCTCTTGAACTGAATTTTAATGTGTGTATTGTTATGCGTTTTCCTTTCTATATTGGGTAGATGTATAGAGAGAGGGTCGGGATCTCACAAACATGTTTAATCCTGCCTCAAGTCTGCGCATGTTCTCAGCCAGAAGCCTCTGACCTTTGTTAGTCTTATATTATTTTTAATTTTAGTCTCTTGTTTATAATTTGGAGTTAAGTAAAGCGTTCATTATCATTGAACTAGTATATATATATATATATATATGTGTGTGTAGGGGTCAGATAAAGACTGCCTCCGGGTGCGGGAATTTCTCGACATTCCCATGGGAACCAACTGTGCTCGTCTTCCTGCCGACTTGTATCTTTATGTTATTGAGAATGAGGGTGATACTGGAACGTGTAATGAAGAACGAAAAATGCTAGCAGTATCATTTCACTTTAATCAAATCAATCAAATCAAATCAAATCAAGTTTATTGTTCAAAACAGACCTCCAGCCCTCAGAATTTATAAATTCATAATATAATATCAACTACAGTTAAAAAAAAATATATGAAACAATAAAACACACACATATTACCCACATATATATATATATATATATATATTAATTTTCAAAAGGTTTTTTTTATAAACTTGTATTTGTACTTAATTTATTTATCTATTAAGTATATGCATTTTATGAAGTAATAGTGACAAGACTTCTTCTCTACAGCATTTAGCTTTTTCAAAAATACAGCCAGAGTTTTCAAAGTAATAAAATTTTCTGTTCTAAAAAGGCTAATTAATGTATCTCTGTTACTATTACTTTGACACCATAATGGTAAAAAATTGGACAAATTAGTAGAAAATTGAATTCATCTCTTATTTTATTTGTATTACAAATTTTACACATTTAACTTTAACATCCGCTATATAGGTTATGTTCTCTCACTGAATAATTTAAAATTTGATGACTATGTTGAAATCATCTGTTTAATCGAACGTATGATATGGAGTATAAGTTCAGTCTACCTCGTATCTTAACTTTCATCTAAAATTTGACATTGAGGGTCGGTTAAAATACAAAACTTTTCCACGACGGAGATGATTTTAGCTACCAAATTGTGAACTTTCCATTTCTATAAAGCAATATTACAGCAGCGCTTGCATACATAGTATATATCTCCGAATTGACACGATATTCCAGGGTTTGTATTTCCTATTATAATTTGCTTGATAGAGAGTTGCAGTCAACAAGGAAGCTGTCAAACCAAGAGTTTCAACTGAAGAATTTGAAATCATCCCCTCGTACATTTTACGGACGACATCACGAATTTGGTTGACCACTATGAAATATCTTTTTCACAGTTGATAGCAGGTCTGGTCCTTATATCGAAACTACAATCCCGTTCCCTTTTAACGAATGTGACCTACAGAGCCGGACTTGTAACGGGGTTTGTACAAACATGAGTAGTACGACAGATGCCACATGCGGTGCGGTATCTGCTCACCCGTTCAGAGCACCTGCGATCACCCCAGTCTTTTGTGAGGTAGTGCTTAGCATTTAGTTTTCTATGTTCTGTTTTGTGTACTGTTGTTTGTCTGTCTGCCTTGAACAATAAATTTATCGCTTTAAATCATTTGAAAAAAACATTTAATATTGAAACAAAATGTTTTAAATCATTAATTACAAAAGTTCCAAATAAGACCTCCTCATTTATTGACTTCAATCATGGAATTGACAATAAGTGTCGGTTAAGAACAAAATTGAACTACAAAATCAGCTTCCCGATTGTGCAGTTTCTACTTATAGTGTTGTGAAGTGAAATCATGATTTCGTGATTAAATTGGTAGGAGATGTCAATACCAAGTAAAGTTGAACAAATGTAAATTCATCAAACATGTAAAACATTGTACCCTTTTAAAACATTAATATTGTCAATAACTACACAATAAGTAATCATGTGGACAACATAGTAACATGAAGACATTTAACTTACATGTTGCTTTGTTAACCTACATTATTTAACGGGGTCATTGAAACTATATCAAAGGAGTAATTCAATAATGTTTCAATATAGTTAAACTTACATAAGTATATGCATCCTATACCCATGATGTGTTAGTAAAGTCAGTTGCTTTTGATTTCTTTTCAATTTACATTCATCATGCATCAGTGTTATTGCTTTGACATCAATATAGCATACAATATCGAAATATGTTATATTGACTGAATACTGCCAGCAAGCTGAAAATTGCATTGAATTTCCTCCTTCCGTTTGCATAAAAAAGGAGATAAAAAGCATATAGAGAGAGGTCTTTAGTTTGTTTTTGTATTCTTGTTAATATTTTGTTAACTGGTATTATAGTTTATATAATCAAATGACAAATAAATCCAAATCAAAAGTAAAAAATATTGTCTAGACATCAAGCCGAGCATACGTAAGGCCTTCCCCTTAGAGCCAGATTGGGGAATAATGCGCAATTATGTTGACGACCATATATATGATTTTATATGAAAAATATAGTACACGGTGTGTTTTTACAGTCTCATTTGCATCGTAAAAATCTCGATATATTTGTTTTTTGAGAGCTATCATATTTTGTTTATTGCTTCCTATTTACAGACGACAAATAACTTTGTACATGAAGACATTATATGATTGAACTTAAATATTCCAAAACTATATATCCTTAATACTTCTTTTACAAGTATAAGTTACATCCAAAATTATTACAAAGGTTTTGAACAAATGAGCTGTTTTGTTAAATGGTTTTTGCCGGATATGCTAAAAAAAATAGTAAAAGTTTCCGACCTCGGAGATATATGCAAAACAAAAAAGTCCATAAATTGACGAAACTACTGCCATATTTAAAATGAGTACAACACTTTTGAATTTCGCAGCCAGAGTATCCTGTTTCCACAATAAATTAAATCTAATCTAACTGTTATTGAAAGGGCTCTAAAAGTCATAGGAAACAACAACAAACAAACGAATACACTTCTTCTTTCAATATCCAGTAGGAGTGTAGTTGTTTCTGTAAGAATCTATTTTTACAAAATTTCTAGGTAGGTAAAATGTATCTCTAGTGTTGCATTCTGACTTTACTATTAATATATATATTATATGATTTGTGTTTTGAAAGACCAAATATCAATTTCAGAATCCGACAATTATTAAAAACTGACTTTTCGTAAAAACAATTAAAAACATCAATTATGAAAGTTATCTTTAACAAAACAGATTTATATGATGGCCAAACATTTTTTGAGCAAACAATTACCTACGTGAAAATAAAATGATCATTGTTATTTAAACAATGCCAAAAGGTCTGACAAATCTGTTATGATTTAAGAGTATGAATTGTATTAATCAATGAAATTAAGTCATAAACCTTTATTGAACAAAGATGAGTTTAGTGTCACCTGCATCCAATTGAAGTTCAAAGTAACGTTTTTTTCTTTCAAATACTCGTAGAGTTTGAACTAGTTTCCGACATTTGATCTATGGATGTTACTGTTATATATTGGTTTCCCATAACTATGGTTCCGACACTGACGTTACATCCTGGAGAAAACAGGCTGAATGATGCTTCCTTCTTCTGCTCTACAGACACATTCAGTTCTTTTATGTGCTGAACATTTTCCAAGTTTGGTATTTCCTCTTCACTAGATAAATTAGAGAGAGCCCTTTCCCTTTTAAATTTTTTAATGCTTGAACATTCTACAAAATTCAAATATTTTATGACATTTGTATTGGTCGGTATGCATCATTTTATTACCGTTTTCCATTAACATTACATTTATCACCTTCCCTGACTTTGATGTTCAATTAAACTCTTCCTATAGCCTATAGATCATGCATTGCATTTGTTAGTATTTTCAATGTATCAATAAAAGTAGGTGTATGCAGTAAAATTACCGTGCTTTATTCCTACTATTTATATAGATTAGACCGTTGGTTTTCCCGTTTGAATGGTTTTACACTAGTAATTTTGGGGCCCTTTATAGCTTGTTGTTCGATGTGAGCCAAGGCTCCGTGTTGAAGGCCGTACTTTAACCTATAATGGTTTAATTTTTTAAATTGTTATTTGGATGGAGAGTTGTCTCATTGGCACTCACACTACATCTTCCTATATCTATTAACTCAAATAATTCCAGCAGAGTATGAAATTATGAAGCATCGATCAACATTCAATAATTTGGCATTGCTTAATGGTATAATGATGATATTATATTTTTATATCACGGCAACATGATGGAAATAAAGGATTTGTTGAAGCAATAATCATCATCCGTTCCTAATAAATTGATATCAAAAACCCTGATGATGGCGGGCCAATAATGCTTAAACCCATTCATAATTGTTAGCATAAGCATATAATACAAAAAACCGCCGAAACACTAAATCTGTGTCGGATTCATGTAGAGCAATTACAAGTCTAGTAATAATAGCATCACGTGAACATTAGTTTGTAATATAATTGCAATAAAATAATAATAGAGTCTTCCGAATAAGATGTTTTGCTATTGAAATTCGGATGGATGTTGGAACGCTTGGATGTTAGGATTCACTTTTATACGAAGTTTATGACTATACAGAATTTTCTATCAGAAATAGCATTTATGTTCCCTATAGTGTCTCTTATATTCAAATTAGCCACTCCATAACAAATGCAAACCATGAAAAAAACCGGTTTATATATCCCTCGCTAAAGAAGATATTAAAACATACCCTTTATATCTTCGTGTTCTGTTGCGGTTGGTCTTTTATTTTTTTGACGTCCATCTACATTGCTAGTAGTATGATCTATGCCCACATGTAGTTCTGTAGAATTCCGGACTTCAACCAGATTTTGACATTGTTCGTCACTGGAACGTGTATATATTATCTCATACTCTTTGTCCTTCCTTGCTTTGGAACATTCTTTAAGTGAAATGATAATGTAAATATTTTGTAATTTGTTTTTAAATTTTCGATTACAAAACTCTTTCTGTTGTAAAAGTCCACCTCCGTGATGAGTACAAAATAAGAAGATGTTGTATGATTACCAATGAGACAACAATTTAGCCAATGACTTAGATGGAAGCAACTACATCTCTCTGTATGGCATTTACAAAAAGCTAACCCCCAACCGCATTGAAAGTTATGAAGGTTCTTACATGTACAAAGATAAAATTTGAACAATCAAGCTTAGTTGGTGATTTATGAACAAAACTATAATACGGAACAGTTGTGTAACAGTAATACAATGAATAAGTATAAAACGCAGTGTTGAATGTTTAAAATTAAACTTAAAAAATAAAAACGAAAATAGAGGGACACAAAACAAAGATAAAACAGGTTTTGTTTTTGGCAGTACCCATTTTACTTTCCATCGAAAGAAGGGTAGGCAGATTTAGAAATGAATATACTGGAGTTTTATACACTACACTATGAATGAAAACACATATACCGTCCCACAAAATGCATTATTAAACGCTGTGATAATTGCAAACCGCGAAAATACTGAGGTATTTTTTTACAGAACCAATACAGAAAACCTATCATGAATTATTAAGTCTGTTAAATACGTGTATATTGACGGATCATAGAGAAATACATAGGAAAAATAAATAAAGGAATGAAACATTTTTGATATCTTTATCACCAAACCTAAGATCGCGATACCCATATGTGTTGGAGTTTGAGTTGCTAAATCTGGAGCTTTCTGTGTGTTTTGTATACTCTTGTTTGTTTGTTTTTTGTCTTTTTCGTTTTTGACATGGCGTTTTTAGAATTTGGTTGCCTTATGAGTTTAAATGTTCCTTTTGGTAACTTTCACTTCTTTTTTATACATGGTCCTCATAACTCTTCTAATCATTAACTGATCAGTCTCGAAAAAACGGAAAGATCCTTTAAATCTCGTGTAAAAAAATATGTTTCGTCTTGAACATGCATGAAATATTTGTCACTGGACGTTATGCAACTACAATCACCAATCCATTTATCGTGTAAAGAAAAGAAAAAAACATCATATATGAGCAATTGTTGTGGTAAAAGCTTATTAATAACAGAAAGAGCACATTGAGTAAATGAAAATAAATAAGAATATTGAGGAATTGTCAATAAAATAGAAATACAAAAAATCGGGAAAAATAGACTAGTGAAGGGCTTGCACAACATGTGTCCTCCTAAAAATGCCTTTGTGTCCTCCCCATACCTGCATATGGTCCTCCTTGTGACGAATTATTCATATGATTGTCTTCTTTCTCGTTGTTTGGAGTTTGTTCATCTGACTCATCTCTCTCTCTTGAATTTATTCTCATTGAATCATCTAGTTTTTTTGAAGTCTCAATCAGCAACATCTGAAGTTTAATAATAAAACGATATAACACACATATCTCTATCACATATATTCACTGTTAACAAATTCGTGAACCAAACGTTAGACAGAAAACCTCTATAGTGAACATTTGAATAAATGTTCATGAAAGTACAGGTCAGGCTTAGTTTAAACTATACCTATTTTTCCACCTTTCGTAATTTGTTTTCCAAAATTACACCATTAAAAGGGTCCATGCATCATACGTCAATATCTTGTTGAAATTCCTGTTGCATTTTATGCTAAGTGTATATTGAATATGACCAGTTTTGGCGTACCATTTACAACTGTCAAAACATTTGTATGCATATATTAACATTAGTTAAACCCATGTTTAAATACGTTGTAGAAATATATAAATTAATCAGAAAATTCAGAGTAATAGTTGAAGCCCGAATATAAAATAATTGTTTCAAATCAAAAGTAAATAAGTTAACAATTCTTACCATCTAAGATAATATATTTATTTTTCAAACTTTGCCAAATATATTTAATCGTTTAAAACATGCAATACAATGCTAAAAAAAATCATTGTTTCTAAATCTAGGAAATCACAAACTTATTTTGAATTTGAACTTTTTGAAACTTACAACTATTTGAAACGATTTGGCTCACAGATAAAAATATAATAACATACTGTTTTTTACATCATTCATCTCCTTCGACAAAACCTTCTACATCATTTATTGTAATGTGCTTTATATACACCGGAAAGTCCCAATAATAACTGTTGTTAAGATTAAAAGGTTTATAAGGAAAAACACTATTAAGCTTTGGACGAATACCAAAGGACAAATTATCATCTTTAACAAACATAACATTGGTTTCCTCTCCGAAGACAACAAACTGCACATGTTCAGACAGTCAGTCACTTTCAAAGAAATATATATGTCTAAATTTAGGTTATCTATGTCATTCTGTTTGCATCAGTGTGTACCAAGCTAAATGTTCCGATCATACATGTATCGTCTAGAAATATAGCTGTTTGTACTTAAAAACTAAATACATACAGTTTAGTACAGTTTATCAACCAATAGCTTATAACTTCCTTATTTAATCAGTGTTTTCCCGATTGATTTATTCCTAAATCGCCAAGATTTTATATAACATCAACTACGATATAATTAAATTTTGTGCTATTGTGTTTTCTTAATAAGAATGCATTGCTGTTGGAAATTTGTGATGATAAGTGGGGGGAAATGCTTGAATGTGTCGTATATACAAATATTATAATAATATCCCATATCATCAACAGCAAACATATAAATGGAATTGTGATTACAAAAAAAAAATAAAAAAAATTGTCTATCGAATTTCTTAAATTTTGTCTCTTTAATTGCGATCATTATGATAATTTATTAGATTACTTACCTCCATTCTGTTGAATTTACAATCAATCTGTAATTAGGAATGCAATTGGATATACATTCGATTAGACCCTTTCCATCTAACGAGGTAGACTAATGTAATACATGTTGTATCTTCATAAAGATTAATTAAGATTATTAAGATAAATAGATGCATGCTGTATTTGTGCATTTTTTGTTGGTCTTTTCGTCGCTTTTCCTGTGTTATGTAATCATGGTAATGGCAGGATATGTTTGTTTTCGAAATACGAGACAGTTTGAATATCAGTTTGGTATCCTTTTTCTAATGGTAGTACTAAGTGGTCGTGAATGCATCATATTTTCTTTCAAAATGAAGTATCGAAATCTTAATAAAAGTAGTTTGTAATCCTAAAACTTGGAAAAAATTGTAAAGGGTGTTAGCTAAACATCTGATATACTAGTAATAAAAAAATCAGTTAACGATTAGCTTTGTGTTAACAAAGTAAAAAGGTGCGTTGTATAAATAATGCCTGTATTATATGTTATTAAAATTGAATAACCAATATATACCTCCTCCAATTTTGTTTGAATGCCAGATACCTCGGTGCTGTATTTATAACAGAGAGTCTCATCCAATGGTCTCCTTTCTAGTCTTACGAGATTGTCTTGTAATGATGGATCTATTCTTAGAATCAAATTTGTAATATCAGACCATAAACACTTGAATTCACTCTGAGTGATAGCTCCACTGGAATTGTGGCTTAAATAATCGTTTTTTATTTGCCGTAATTGGTTTATCACTTCGTATTCATTGTGAGGTAAATTACAGCATTCCCGTAAAATTAAACTCAAAGGTGTCATGTCTAGATCGTCTAGCTGTATTTGTGTAGCTATATACTGGCAATGGCAGTGATGGCCACATCCTTTTAAATTTGTTCCAGTATACATCAAACTCCATTGCGAATAGTTGAGTGGTAATGACCTTGAATTATTGCAATTGCTCATGTCATTGCAGCATCTAGTGTTTCTATGTCGTAAATGGAACAACACATGCAACACTTGTTTACTTTGAAGAAAGTGTTGCAAACAACTAAAACCCATTCTTGAGTAATACGACTCTAATTGTCTTCGGTACATCGGACTAACAATCTCTATAATGACAGAACCTATTATAAAGTAATTCCTTCTGTCCTCTCTTTCCATTCTGAAAAATATAATAAATAATATATATAAAAATTTTATGCGACTGTCACACGAGTGCGAGGTTTAGCTATCTATAAAAACAGGTTTATTCCACCATTTTCTGTAGGGGAACATGTCTGTTCCATGTCAGGAAAATGACAGTGACTATCCAATCGTTTGATGTGTTTATGCTTTAGTTTTTTGCCATTTGATAAGAGACATTTGTTTTGAATTTTACTAGAATTTTTGTATATTTGTGACTTTTCGAATACTTAATTTAATGAATTTTATTTGAATAAGAACAGGGTTGAGACATTATTTAAACATGTTAACAATGTAACTGCTTTGTTCGTAGCAGTTTTTTTTTTAATATGGGTAGAACTAATCTTGTTGTTGAAACCTTTAGCGTTCATGTTAGATATTTGTTTACTTAAGAAAAAAGTAAAATCACAAAAATCACAGAAAGAAACATTTTTGTCCTGTATCAAATTAATAAAATAGATCATGACTGTGTACAGACAATTGCTACGGTAGAAAATGGTGAATTGAACATGGTTTTATAGCACTAAACCTCTCACTTGAATGACAGTCAATTGAAATTTCAAGTATAGATACAGCGAGTAAGTGCCGTAAACAGATACCGACATATTTGTGTGCTTGTATGTAGAATCATGAACTGCAAAAAGACTCAATAGTTAAGTCCTATTTTGTTCATCTATGATTGATTAATGATAAGCTTACATTGAAATGTACACCCTTTATTTCTAAAAATGTTTTTCTTTATCACTTATATTTATTTAATTGACAACTTTTAAAGTAATATTACTTCCTATAGAGACAACCTATTCCAAAAATGCGAGCTATACTTAACAATACATGTAGCATATAATTCAGGAGTCGTGGCATGATTGCTAGTGGGACAACTATCCTGGGATCCAAGATATTTGATGAAGTGCATGAGAGCAATTTAAGAAATTTGTTAGCCTTCCGCTTTGAGAAAAACACATACTATATACATGATATAGTCTGCTATAAAAGGATGTACATGAAAAATGTGAAACATCTCAGACGAGAAAACAAACAGGCAAATTTTCTTCATATGATTTACAAAAAACAAACATGACACGTGTGACAGCTATGAAAAAAGAAAAATCACAAAAATACAGAACTCCGAGGAAAAATTCAAAAAGGAGTCCCCAATCAAATGACAAAATCAAAAATTCAAACACATCAAACTAATAAATAACAACTGTCATATGGACCAACGACTAAATTACAGATTTCTGCGTTGGAACAGGCATATAAATAATACGGGTTAAACCTGTTTATCAGAGCTCAATCCTCCTCTAAATTTGAACATTAGTCTAACTGCAAAGCATATATAGGCACTAACCGTACAAATCATTTGATTGTCTCAAATCAAAAGAACGGATAAGGAAATTGCCTAACTAACATAAAACAATAGACACAAATACTATACATGTATATAGTAGTCCATACGGGATTGTTTTTTCTCATAAGGAAAAAATACTGACATACCAAGGAAAGTTGACATTTTTCTCGAAAATAAAATTCGTAGAATTCAAAAGTCATAATATATTTATCAATCTGAATAACTTCTTTAAAAAAAGAAATCTGAAATTACGTGAATAATGTATGAGTTTTTAAATTGAACATTAACACAATTAATAAATTCTCATATGTTGCTCACCTTCAGTTTGTTTAGTGTCCCCGTTTAAAGTCAGGTCAATACTATATCATTAATCGAAAGTAACAATTACTTGACAATATGTTTGCATTTGCAAGTAGATACAAAACACACATTTCTTAACTCAGCCACCATGTTTGTCTTTATTTATTCTACTGTAAGCACGTCTTCTATTTTTAGAGAAGTTACATCGATCATAAAAATACAATTTACCTGGAGCTAAAAATAGATTAATGGTTTTTTTTATTCTTTTAAATAAAACTGTACACAATTCGATGTTATAGAAAAGCTTTAAATACCATACGCCATGATTCTTACGAGTTTAAAATATTTTTACCAATAAATTCGAAGGATGAGTTTCTTTAAATATGTTAATGTGTAAGATACGTGGTATTTCTAATTTGTAATATGAATAAATTGATTAACAGCTTGAAGATCTTTCTTGACCGATTATGAACAAAAGTTGGAAATTGATAACGTAACCGTTTCATCCAATGACATTGAAGCTGGTGAAAGTCTTGTTTGCGCCTCATGTATGATCTTCTGTATATTTCATTCTTTAAAGCCTAAAAAAAGTGAAGAATATGTCGGATTTTTCCGATTTATTCATTTTATTAGATTTGGAAGAAAACAAACTTATTCAAATTGCAGCTGAAATGGAAGACGATGTTCATTCATCTCAGAATAAAAATTAGAATAATTTATTATCACAAGTTGTGGTGATTCATTTATCAATAGTCGCGACCGTAATCAAAGATGTATGATATCAAGCTGGCAGTCGCTTCTTCGGAGGTTGATTATTTTAACGATCTGGCTATTTCACATAAAACATTATTCTAATGACGGTAAGTTTTGTTTTAATGTTAATTATCAAGGTATCGTTCAATTTAATTTAATATAAGTTATTTTGCATGTTGTTCATGTTGTTTATTTCATTGGAAATGCTTAAATTAATAACAAACTGCTTTAACTTGTTAGTATTTTATTTACCTGATATTGTACCAAGTTATTGAATTATTCATTAAAATATAATCTTACGGATTAGATCTTAACAAATACAGGGATGGTGAAAAGTGAACAATGATGAACCTTCTAAATGCTCGTCAAAAAGTTTTATATTTTCTGGGGCTATTATTCTGACGTTAGTGTAATAGTCCCAGATATGTTTTTACGATTTATTAATATTTGAGAACATACTCGTCCATAAATATGTTCACAAGATTTGACTGTTGTTTTGTTGAGCCATCTTAAATAGTGTACAGTTATATTTAAAAGGGGATTTTTTCAAATCTATTAATAAATGACCGTTTACTTTATATTGATATGTCTTTCGATGTACATACCATGCATACCAATTTAAGTGTTTATATGAAATTTAAGAAAATTGACGTCAAGTTAGCATTACCAATTATTTTATGTAAACCTATATAATCTTTATATACAATTATAGATATTATTCTGTTTTAAATCATTCATCAATGACAAATTGAACTTGCATTTACAAAGTCAAGGTCAAATATATTCATTCAGGACAGGGACGGATAGAAGGGTTTAGCGAGGAAAGGAAGTCCATTTCTAACTGTTTATGTGCATATTGAAGCTTCATATACCAGACTTTGTATCACGTTTAAATGCAAGTACAATAATCTTATTTGTGTTAAATGTAAACATGGTAAATGATAGCCAAAGTGTTGTTATTTTTAGAATGGATATTACACAACAAAAGAAACATATTTACAAATTTTAATATATTTAAGAATTGTCTTGCTGTACTTTAGTGTATTTACTCATTATCTAACATGTCTTTAGGGTTATTATTAAATACACGGTGTGCGATGTCTTAAAGGGGCGCTAGCTGTCAAATTCATTGTAACCGATTTGACTCAAATTCTCATATTTGGTTTATAACAATGTAAAACATTTATCCAAACTATCAAAAGTCTAAAATAAACAGTTTACAGAGCATGGGGTAGATAATATATAGGTTCGTTTCGTGTGTATTTTAGTCCAGACGCCATCTAATTAACTATCGATTTGACCTCAGATGACCATATAAGCGATGTAAACAAAAATAAAGATACGAATAGATTAAACCAGCACGTGCAATTGCATTTTTATAGGTCTGTTTGATTTTATTTTATAGATTAAAAATAGATGTTTCTCATTGTTTTTAACCATATAAGAATGATTTTATGTGCATCGAATTAGTAATCAAATGATTTACCGTAGTTTCACTTTCATTGTTGACATTCTTTTTCTTTAAATAACCAGTACACGTACAATGCATGCGTTGTCAATCTCTAGCTAGGGGTTAACTTGAAGTTCACATGAATACCGGTTAGAATGATGATGACGTTTTCACTTGCAAGTGAATCAGTCAAAAATTATGTTTAATCGCTTATTTCAACAAAATTAAAGGAAATTGATTGCTAAAAGCAAATTATTATTTCATTATTCCAATTTGATTAATGATTGATCTAAAAAAAATCATACTTTATTTTTTTATATATATCGTAGCTAGTGCCCCTTTAATACGGGGATTTATTGTATCAATGAAATTTATATCTATATATAGCTCACCCTATATGAATTTCATTCTGAGATTTCATTGACCAGATAGACCCTGTATTAAGTACAATTGCACACTATGTAACAAATGTAAACAGATTTGATTTTTTTACACCATATATTCAAATGAAACCATCAGGACAATAAAAATCAAATATTTAAAGTTATCTTATCTGAAAATTGTTTTTTGATCGGGCAATGGTATAAGGGAGATAAAATGGGATAATGTAGTGAAAGAAAAAACACTTCAACCTATGATGGCATTCAAAACCAGTCAACAAGAAATTACTTTGAATAAGGACAATATATATAAGGATTCGCATGAAGATGATCCCATTTTTTTCATAAAGTTAAAAGTATCTTTTCTAATGATTTAACCATTGTAAAAAACAAGTAAACCCTATCCTGGTAAAATGTTAAGAATAGTATTGCTTTGATTTGTCTTTCAATGTTTCGCTCTGGCAACCATCAGACATTTTATTGTAAGCAGGTCATATACATAAGGCAGTCGAAATTCTGAATTAATTATTAACATATAGTCATCAAAGGTACCAGAATTATGATTTAGTACGCCAGACGCGCGTCTCGTCTACATAAGACTCATCAGTGACGCTCATATCAAAATATTTATAAAGTCAAAATAGTAGAAAGTTGAAGAGCATTGAGGATCCAAAATTCCAAAAAAATGTGCAAAATACGGCTAATGTAATCTTATATAGGCGACAATGGTAGTCTTTTTTTCTTTGGTCTTGCGTTTCCATTAAAATATGTCGAATTATCAACTCATTTGGGGTAATTGAAACAGCAAAAGATATATGGTGTCGCAGCTTTTATGATAGAAAAATTCAGGGTTGTCAACAGTTCCGAAATTTAAAAAATAGTATAAAGGAAGAACACCTCTTGCTAAATTTGGCACAGAAAATAACAAAGAATTTCTCGAATTTTCTCGCTATTTATAACAACAATGACCAACACTCATTTCTCACTATTTCAATTTTGATTTATAATGACCTGACGACATTTGAAGAACGAGAACATTTTTAATTTTTCATTGGCACATATTTCTAAGTGTTTTCTTAATGAAATTTGCTGTAAGTGTGGTTGGTGGATTTTTTAGCACCTTTTGTTTGCGGTTTTCCATCTTTTCCGCAAACTTTTTGTTTTCTGTTTGATATAAATTCAATGATTACGAATCATTTTGCTACATCTGTGATAAGTTTGTTTGGCATTCGCAAATGACTGTCAACTGGGTTAAAGAACATTTGTTGTTTGACCTGTAAGTCAAATGCGTTTTGTTAAAATACACTTTTTTACTTTCTTTGGTCTTTTGAAAACTGGTTATGCTGTATTAAGACTTCTCCATGTTGTCTATCAAATTTGTTAAGCATGCACACGTATAAAAATTCCGGTTTTTATATCCAACGCAATCATAGGTTTGAACGGTTTTTTTTTCATTTAATTGTTAATATTTCTTCGTTTGGGCTTGTATTATACATGTTATATGTGCTTGATGGTTTATATGATCCTTTGATCCTATTTCGAACCAAATGTTTACGGATAACTTAACTTGCAGGCATTTGGTACTGACGGATCATGAGTAGATTTGAACTTAGAGCAAAGGTCAAAATCTAAAACGTCAAATTTACTAATGACCTTGACCTCATTGTCATGGTCATTAAGCAAGGACCTCAACTCAAAAGACCCTAGGTCTTTAATATATATGGTTTATGATTTTTATCACTTTACGCATGTCCAATGTCTACACAACCTTTTAACAATAGTTTACGAGCTCCGACATATCGTAAATGACAATTTGATAAAAATATGTTGTCGATATTTGTACGGTTTATGAAAAGAAGTGAAAATGAACCAAAATCAAAATTTTGAAAATTACCTTAACTTTTGACCTTGACCGAATTTTCTTTAATTTGGACCAAGTACCTTAAATCAATATACAATAGGTCCCCATCACTTATGGTTTACCAGTTATAAATGCATATAACTTATATCCAATGCATAAGATAAGAGGAAATAACTCTCCTATGGAGTGACTTGGTCAAATAAATGTGTTTGTCAAATTTAATCACAGTAAATTTAATTACAGTGTACTGTGATTATGACAAAAAAATCAACAATAAATTGAAATGATAAAGCTTGTTCAACACATAGCTTAATAATATTGTTTTTGGAACAAAATGTGTCACGATTGTTTGTTTTGATTTTATACCTTTTAAATAATTGACGTTTTACGTGTATTTTTTTGGCAAATGAAGAATAAATGAATCTCAACTTCTAGAAAAATGTAAACTTTCACAATGCCTATCTTTTTTTTTTTTGAAAATGTGTATCTCAAATAGTTTTCAAAGGTAGATAAAATAGTTAAGTGAGAAGAAATCATGTGCCATTTGAAACAGGAAATATTATTATATGTAGGCTGAAAGCATGTTAGTCCGAAGTGTACTAACATAGTTATGGTGCAAATGACAGGCATAGTTTTATAGTGTATTAATTCAATAATTTTTTAATATTTTGCCGTTTATTTGCACGTTTATGTCTGTTTTGTTTTGGTTTTTTTTTAGATCGACAAAGAAAAATAGGACAAATGCAAACTTGTTTTATTAATCATTTTCATCAGCAGTTCATGATATTTATTTCAGGATGGAAAGAGATGGATCAATTCTTCCTCAATCGCCTAAAAAACGTACAGAATGCGAATACTGTCAATTCTGTTTAAGAAGCTTACAGTGTTACTTCAATTGTCCTCTAGTGAAATATGTCTTACACAACTTAAAGCATGAACATATGTTGAGTTGCAATGATCAAGACAAATGCATTAATGGGACATGTTGTACTTTGTGCCAAATCTGCGCCGATTCTCTTTGTGATAAATTATACAAAAGCAAGGCTAAACCACATAATTGTCAGCGCAGTTTTAATACTGATTCCGCTAAGCTAAATGATTGGCAAACAGAGATTTCAAGTCAAATTTTGCATACATATTGTCATATAAATTTATTCGATCAGCAAGTGATACATAAATCCTGTACATTGGAGGGTGAATTATCATCAAGTACCAAACATGACGGAATCTCTCGGGACGAATATGGCATGTTATTACCAGATATTATCAAGTTGCCTCTAGATCAAGACCCATCGTTTCATGAGGACGAGAAGAGACTAAAGAGTGCTCGAATGGATGGTTGTATCAATAAAGATACAACTAAGTTGTGTGACATTTATACGAAATTGTCAGAGGTGAATATCTATCCGGCATATGTATATACGACTGAATACTTGCATATTTCTTTGACATCGTTTGATAGTACAGATATTGGAAGATAATTTTGAGAACTATAAACTCTGTTTGGTTCTGTTTGCGGGATCTCTTTTTATTTAACATAACACCATTCCTTAATATAGTCGAACGTCTCTATTCGTCTCTTTTTTTACAAAATAAGCGTGAAACTGATCGTGTAATTTGGGGGATTTTTTTTTCATAGTCAATGAAACTCGTAGAAGTTTAAAAATTTTCTTGAACAAATGCAAAATTCATTTTCACTTTATATTTATTGCTTCAGAATGTTACAACGTCTTTGCGTTATTACCAGTGTTTGTATTTTGCTTTCCTTTACAGATTGAATCAAAGTTAAGCGTAATAGAGGTAAGAAATCATTGTTCAATTAATGATTGATGTTTGTGTTTATATGATATCAAAAAATCTAATTCATACAGATAGATCATCTACTACGAGATTGACAAAACTGTATAGCAATAATGCTTTCATGTAAAGATACTCTCCGAACAACAACACAATTATGTGATTTACATTCTAAGCTTTATGTAACCCTCTTTAAATTCTCTTACATAAACTTTTATTTATGGTTGTGGCCGATGAACTTTGTCTTACTTGAATAGATATATATTGCATCAAGCTGCACGAAGTGTGATGCAAAATTTCCTTAATTTGGTTCGCTTATCCAGCATCATAAGACGATATTACATCAGGGTTGCGTTCAATATCGTAGCGGCTACGTAGTGCTACGTATATTTTTAACTCAATTTAAATGGAGAATTAATTTCATTTTAAATCATCACAAACCAAATATGAAATCGTAACAAAATTACCTAACTCCGAGGTAGTTTCAAACAGATGAAGCTCATAAAAACGATTAAAAATCAAACGTTACAATTCATCAATTACAGAAATGAATCAGAAAAAAAACATCTGTGATAATTCTTACTATGTACATTCTAATGAAACTGGTTATACAAATTGGGTTGTACAGCTAGCTAAACATTAAAGTGTATGGCACTAGCAGTTTATACATCCATTTGATTGATGAGTTAAAGAATTTTTGATTCTGTTATTTGCTTGATACTTGTTAAAGGGACTTTCCGTTAAGTACCAGTCTTATCATTTAAATACTCCAGACGCACGTTACGTCTACATAAGACCTATTAGTGACGCTCAGATCGAAATAGTTATAAAGCCAAACAAGTACAAAATCGAAGAATTGTGAGGATCCAAAATCCCCAAAAAAGTTCAGAATATTCCTCGGATAAGTATTTTTTGTTATTTTGCTTTTTTATAGTTCCTCTTTTGACACAATAGGTACAAAATATGACAATAATTGGAACCAAGCAGCAAAAACTGTGAAAACATTTGACCACAGACCACAACAACTGACTAACAAACACAAAAATATATCTTACAAAAATGAAAACTAAACATCTATTTAAATTGATTATTGATTTGACAAAGAAGCCAACAAAAAAGTGTCTTAAGAGTTACTATTCATATTAAGGTACTAACATTATGAAACACTCGAGTAGAACAGACAATAGAGGCTTGGTGGCAATATACATTCGATCCGAATAAAATTGATACATTTTCATATACAAAAAAAAATACGTAGGAGTATCCTGCATTTTGAGTTGAATATATTTCATTTAACTGAGACATTGATCCATTATAATGTTTGCACATGAGAAAGAAATGACGAATAGTTTAGGTACACGAAATGTTGTTGCTGTATTAAATTATGTGCTCTTAACTTGTTTGTACATTTGCGTATTCTTTTGTTATTTGACAAATTATCTCCGTTTGTGATTTATTCAATATTAGGCATTGTTTTATTACACTACAATATTCAATAAAATGATAGAAATTTGTGATCTGATTTATTTACCATGTATCAGCCCTACTACAATACCTACAGTACTGTAAATATAGTTAAATTTTTCATCCTAGGGAGTAACAAAACACGATAGAGCAGAAACAGAAAAGACTTTTCGTGAAATACAGAAATCAAATGCGGAAATAGGGAAAAGGGTGAACGATCTGATTGAGAATGTTGCAATACTAAAGACGTCATATGAACAGCTTAATGGTATGACAACTCACATGAACAAAGATACATCACGACAGAAAGAACGGGGTAATACATATGCAATTTTTCATTTTATGCTTCTTTTATGTTTATTCTTTTTGGATTCTAACATTTCTGCATGAAAATTACAATTGACACCAGAAAACTAGAACCGAACGTGAAATTGACTAGAATATGATATGATTTCTTTACGTGAATTTAGAATGCACTCCACAAAAATAGAAATGTATAATGGTTTTAGTCGAATTTGAAAACTTAAATGTTATATAAAAACTTAATTTTGTAAATGCAAAATCATGTGATTTCTACGTGAGTGTAATTTTGATTCACCTGAAACTCGTATTAAATAGTTTCCGTGATTTCATGCATCGGATCATTGGGAGATGAAGTTATGAAAAATATTTCATGAATCTGCAAATGTTTGAGTGAAATTTCCATGTGTAGTCAAAGACACTGTCGTGCTTATGTATCGTTTGCCTATCTTTTATGGACTTCCGTTTTTAAATTCACCTTGTAGTTTTGTTAATACATTTCGTCATTCTAGTTGAAGGTATGATACCATACTCAAAAAACCTTTTTCAGAGCAGTAAAGTAAATAGATACTCTCAGATTATGTCCTTTATAGCTTGCAACAAGTTGTGGCTTTAGCTTAATCTTGAAGGCCTTATGGTGACCTATAGTTGCTAACGTCCATGTCATTTTGTCTCCGGTGAAGAGTTTTCAATTTGTCAATCATATAAAAATCGGGTGTATAAAATTATTTTTATACCTGTTACCTTTGGATGGCTTTTATTCGTTTGTTTCTCTGTCCTATATTTTCTCCCATTTATCTGTTTATTTATTGTAACCCTGTCGTGTAATGCTGTAATTTTATTGTTATAATTAACACTGCAATTACAGCGGGATGTATGGCATGCCACAAAACCTAGTTCAACCCACCATTTTTTCATAAAATGCCCTGTACCAAGTCAGGAAAATGACCATTGTTACTTTATAGTTCGTTTCTCTGTGTTTTACGTTTCGGTGTAGTGTCTGTGTTGTGTGGTAGTTCTCTTATATTTGATACGTTTTCCTCAGTTTTAGTATGTAACCCGGATTTGTTTTTTTCTCTATCGATTTATGAATTTTGAACAGCGGTATACTGTCTTCCAATGTTTACATTTGTTGTAAGACACATCATACGTTTTTGTTGTGCAACTATGAGCAACACTACTTCGTTTGTATCACTCTTTTCCTCTCCGTAAGACTACAAGTAGCTGGTAACAGACATTTGTTATGACTTAATTCTTTGGACGCAGTATTAAGTTCTTCTTCTTCAAAGTTCTGTTTGTTATTCTACAAAACAGGATACAGGACAAGACGCCTAACATGCTATTAAGCTACATTGTTTCAGAAAAGGGCACATTAGTTCATGAAATATGATAAAACAAAAGATACATGTACAATACTGAATTTTGATTATAACAAAATATTGTAAAAATAATGAATTGGAAATTAATAGTAACATGTCACCAGAGTTGCTTATGAAATAAGTACAACGGACGATATGCTTTTTTTTTATTCGTACGAATCTCACAAATGTCCAAGGCCACATTTAATAATAATTAATTAGAATGCAAACGTTTGTTTTATTTTAGGGGCATTTTTAGATGATTTACCATGCAATGCAAATAGGTCACAGTATAGATGTAGATGGTCTAATGAAGAAGATACGCCAAACTTTGTAAATGTACAGAATATTCGAGAACTCCATATGACTGTCGAACAGAAAAATAATGCTACCTTTACCGTGTTCTCTCCAGGAAGCAACGTTCAAGTAGGAACAATTGTCATGGGTAATCAAAATATAACGTTAACGTCAGTTGATCAGGTGTCGCAAGTAACGTCCTACTCCAACACGATGCACTCGTATACTGGAACTTGAATAATTGAACAATTGAAACATGATATTAGAACATTTATATTGAACTGAAAGTTAAAAGTTACTTATTGGTCCACTGGGGCAGACGTATTATATATAAAGTAGTTATATTTTTTACAAATTTATATATTTTAATATGCTGATTTACACAGGTCACAAGAATAAACAATTTACTTACTTACTTACTTACTTAATTACTTGAACAATACAGACCTAATAAACTATAATTATATATGATATTGTTTTCTTTTCTATTTGTATGCTAATAACAGGAATTTTTGTACTGAGGTTTTCTAATCTTGAGAAACCTGCTGTATTTTGTTTCATAATAGTGCCTTGTTTTTAATTTCGACTGTTTAACAATTCGTGCGAATAATACCATATTTGATAAATAGATTTGAAAATTATGAATTTTAAGAACACAGTAAATATTGAAATTGAATATATCTAAATCGCATCGATCGATTACTTAGACAAAAATTAAAGGTAACAAACACTTCTTGTATAAATAAGTGTGGTGGTGGTATAGGAAAAAGTCGAATATTAAAAGAGTATAATTTCATTTCATACTAAAAGGTTTAAAATATACACAAACCTAGGAAAAATTATTTTACTCAAATTTAAGATTGGTCGTCCAAACAGATATGCTGCAGTGGTAGGTTTTTTTTTGTCATGTTTTGTATGCTTTTCTCTCGCAAGTTTTACCTCAAACGCAAATCATTGACTAAGTAGAATGTAGTTTGACTTTCTTTGTTCAAAGACTGCCCTCAAATATCTTTTTGTATTACTTATTCAAACATCACAAATAAAGCATTATTTATTAGGTCGAAAGTACGCCGCTGATCGTGGCCATAGTTTATTCTATTCGTTTCCAAATTGTTTAGTATAAAGGTTGAGCATAATAAAACGGTGTTTACAATTGTGAATTGATGCTTTAAAAATTAATTACATTATGACATCAAAATGTATAATGTTACAAACGATGGTGCATTATAATTGTTGTCGTAATCAAATACTTATATAACTGTTGACACTATATAAAATGCATAAAATGTCATTAAAAAAAAAATATATTTGAAGTCAAAATAATGCAATTTGACTGTTTGGTTTAATTGTTTGCTATCTGTCTAAAGTATTGAGACGATCTCTTATTCAGTCCTTGATATTTTCTCTTAGTTACAAGTTCTGAATATTATTGTAAACTTTTGTAGACCATATTAACCCTTGCTTCTGTAATGCAATAATTTTTATAATTTACATATTTGACCTCACATTTTTTGCTTAAATTCAATGTAATGAGAAGTTTTGTCGATATATCTTCAACAAAGAAATTTATATAAGTTTATGCAAAGATAGGTTTAACAGCGTCTAGTCATTAGGCGACATTAGTTTCTCAAGATTTTAATCTCGTTAATCGATCAAAGTAGCATAATAAAGTGACGAAATTGCAAGAACACCATAAGGAACGAGACCGGTTTTGTCGACAGAACTAGCTTCACACATTCACCGCCTATCAAGCTAATTCACCCAACTCATTCAATATTTCAAATTCGAAATCAAAACACAATCGTTTAAATCAGATCTGACGATTTTACTTGTATATTAATATCTAAGACCGCGCAAAAATGATGCAAATTGTTAAAATAAGAAGACGTTGTATGATTGCCAATGAAACAGCTCTCTACAATGACACTGAAATTAACAACTATTTGTTACCAAATGAGTTTAGATACCACTCATTGTATCGATTACAGCCCAACTCATGATGGTGAATGTAAAACTATGTTAGTTTCAATATCAGTCGTTCTTCTTCATTTTAAACGTATGCATTATTTTTGAGAGAATCACACCTTTCTTAGTGAATTGCGCACAGTCTGAATATGCACAATCGACTCGTAACGTATTAGCAAAGAACAGTTGGCATGTAACAGCTGATAAATAGGAGGTTTACAATTTAAAATTTGACACCGTAACGTTTTTCATTTCTTCATTTTGAAGTCATCCATTTATCTATGTCATCATCGAGCAGAGGTCATAGTTTGAAGCAGACCTACTTTCTCTAAAGTAAACTCTGATATATATATATGAAATGTAGGCTATTATATAACAAACCATCATCAATGTAAGGTTAATTAACAAAGCTTTGCATATGGTTCTTTCGTTTTGTCTTCTAGATGATTCTGTATGACGTCTGATTCAAATAATTTCAAATATAAATAGGAGGCCATATGGGGTGCATATTGATTACCGATGACATTTGCATATAAAAGGCCCCGATATGACAATGTTAAACAATTCAAAACGAGAAAACGAACGGCATTGCGCCTGTCCCAAGTTAGGAGCCTCTGGTCTTTGTTAGTCTTGTATTATTTTAATTTTAGTTTCTTGTGTACAATTTGGAAATTAGTACGGCGTTCATTATCACTGTACTAATATATATTTGTTTAAGGGTCAGCTGAAGGACGCCTCCGGGTGCAGGAATTTCTCGTTACATTGAAGACCTGTTGGTGACCTTCTGTTGTTGTTTTTTTCTATGGTCGGGTTGTTGTCTCTTTGATACATTCCCCATTTCCATTCTCAATTTTATTTACTTGAAACTCTCGAGTTAACTTTACTTACTCGGGTTTTAACAATACCATTTTACTTGAACCAGCCGAGTTAACACCTCGTATCCTGGGTCCAACCCTCAACAAGAGTTGTTCCCAATATCAACTATAGTGCGTTCACGTGAAAATCTATTAACTCTGAAGTTGATTGCAGGGTTTCAAGTGAACTCGACCAATATGTTGTATTATGTATATATGTTCCGGACCATATGAGTATTTGGACCATACGCGTATGGTCATGACCATATGCGTATACTCATATGGTCCGACCATACGCGTATGGTCCGACCTTACGCGTATGGTCGGACCATATGAGTATCTACTCGTTTGGTTATAATGGGCCGGACCATATGAGTATTTGGACCATATAGGTATTTTTTTCAATAATATGCGTGAGAAAACTTTATAAAATAACAATGATTGCTACATTTGTACAATAGTATTATTTACAATTCAAATTACATTAAATATTGGTGCCAAAGCTAGTTTTCTCGCATCATCATGCGTAGGGTGACCCTTACGTCCACACGGTACCATAGCTTTTCTTGTGTCCCGGGTCATTCCGATGTGTCTACGGTGAAAACCCTCTAGATCTCCAATATCGCTACATGACTGAAGTACATCATATCACCAGACAACTTTAAGGTGGTATGGGTGTCTTCCTCCATCTTGGATTGTAAAAAACAGAAAACCAAAGGTCCAGATTTTCTATCAAGCTAGAAATTTGATGCAGGAATGCAGATATTTAATGTGAATTTTTATTTAAAAGAACCAATTAATGAGAATATAACTTATAATAAATATTAATATTTTTGCAAATATTGATTATTTTTGGTTGTTTTTAAAAATTAAAAAAAATGGCATTTTAAGGGGGGGTGGGTAACTCTAAAACAGTGCATTTTCTGAAGGATTCTACATGAAATTTTCCTATTTTGTGCTTTAGCCGAAAAAAACGCACGGTGACCCTATCTTTTCTCTCGATATTCTCAAAGCATTGTATGAAAACTATCTTTTCCTGAAGTATTTAACAATTCTATCATTTTGTTTAGTTTCTTATAACAAAATAGTGTTTTTTCCTGTATAATTCATACAAAATGTGTCATTTTGTCACGTCCTGTAGCTTGAAAAATGCGCGGTGACCTATCATTTTCATTATATTTTTCAACATATATCAATAGATACTACGTTTTGGCAAAGTTTGAAGAAATTCTATCATTTTCATTTTAGACTCCCTTACCACCTTAAATAATAAACTAGTGTCCTTGCCGGTGACGTCTTTCGTATTTTTTTAAACAAAACACGTAAAAGTATAGAAAATTATGAATATTGCACTGCTAATGCTAATTATATTAGGTTTCAAAAGTAAGCATTTTATTAGACTCCGAGTCCATTCTGTCGACTTTTACGTCAGGTGATAGTAAAACAGCTCATTAATATATTTTTGGAAGTTAACTTCCCAGGTCGACATTTTCCCATTCACTCGTAATAACATATCGGTAATGAAAAAAAAGTGTTTTCTATAATTTTGACTAGTGATGAAATTTACTGTGTGAAACTGATTATTTTATTTTGTCATTCTTGTTATTACTAATTTTTAATTAAAAAAAATGACCTTTGGTAGTGTCTTTTTAATGACGTAACATCTAAAATGGTTTGTAAAGAGGTAAGCATTTATGTACCTGTTAATTACCCCGACCATACGCGTATGGTCGGACCATATGAGTATATACCCATATGGTCATGACCATACGCGTATGGTCCAAATACTCATATGGTCCGGAACATATATACTAGTTCATTAAGATCATTGGAGTTGTCGTTCTTTGCATAGTTTATTCAAAATGTAGTAAAAAGTTGTACACTTGTTTAGATTGTGTTGTTCTGTCTGGTGCATGATAACTTATACAGCTCATCAGTGTTATTTGATTTTTACGAGTTACTGACCTTTGTTAGTCTTGTATGATATTCAATTTTAGTTTCTTGTGTATAATTCAGAGTTTAGTATGACGTCCATGATCACTAAACTTGTATACATATCTGTTATGGGTTTAGCTGAAGGACGGCCCGGATGCGGGAGTTTTTCGCTGCATTGAAGACCCATTGGTGGCCTTCGGCTGTTTTCTGCTCTATGGTCGGGTTGTTGTCGCTTTGACACATTCTTTATTTCCATTCTATTTTAATATTCTTAATTCACCATCTCGTTTCAACCCTTCTTTTATATTGTTTTTACATTATGTTGCTTATACAAGTTATCATGTTATTTAATGATTATTTTTGAGGTTCCGATATAGATTTGTAGGTGTATTATCTTGTACAAAGCAAGTTTTATATTCAAGGCACATCAACATATTTTCGGCATAAATATTAAATATTTGCAAATAACATCACAGCCAAATATAAATATTTGAAGAAATAAAAGTTAACAAGGAAGCCAAGATTTCATTATGTGTATATTTAAATATGTTTTTGTTTCAAAATTACCCCGTGTACAGCGATTGCCCTACATGAATTAACAAAAATAGAAAGAAAAAAATCTAATCAAATATAGAACACCAAAATATATAGAAAACTTAATCAAATAGGAACAATTCCAAAGTGAGCAATGCATACATGTATCAATCTTCTACGAGTTTTAGAAGTGCAGAAGTTGTCCTTGAATCTGATTAATACCGTACCACAAGCGCAAGTCGTCATTTAAAGTCAGTGACATAAAAGACAGAAATTTAGCACTATAGTTGACAGGTATATTGCATTAAGTATGAATAGTTTTGATAATTCTACGCTATGGTCAAGGACTCGTGCCAACATTGGTTGAAAAAGTATATAACAAGTGACATACAAGTCCAATTTTTGCCAAAAGGTAAATAAGGATAGATACCTCAAATTTACGGGGAGATAACTCGATAAAGTAACTCTTATAATAGATGTGTTTTGAATTTACCTTTTTATGATGTTGCAAGAAATTAGTCCCATGACCCCATTATTTCATTTTGTCATCTAAAAGCATATCATAAGAGTTATATTTTCATATTTATCTTAAAACTCTACGGTGTAGCTTTTTTATAACCCAAATTTGGGTTTTCCATACATAATCTAGACAAAATCTGACAATTTTCCTCAACCCGTAGCGTCACAAAAAGCATGGTGACCCATAATTTTCATTTTATTTTTGAAAAAAAGCATGATATAAACTACATTTTGACAAACTATCAAAACTATTCTATGGATTTAAATTAAGATCTACCTTAAATAGGAAATACGCTAAATAGATTAATTTAGTACAGTACATGTATTAGAAGTGCAGAAATTGTCCTTGAACATGATTAATACCATACCACCAGCGTA
>CM034362.1:7349283-7363355 GCA_019925275.1 Mytilus edulis
GCCCATATGTTAAAGTAAAGTAAGAACCTATCCCAGTGAAACTTTCCAGGATTGCAGCATAGCACAACCGATAGTTGTTTTACCTGCTATACGTCCATATTTTACATAATGCCCGATGAAATTTGCAATTAATACCCCTTGAATCTATTTCTATCTTCACAATACGAAATATATGCACTCTGATCTTAAAGATTTATCAAATTGTTACTATTTTTTACTTTGCAGTAACACCATGTTCAAGTTTCCCTTGTATAAACAATGGAACATGTTATATTAATGGCTCAACGTATACATGTTCCTGTGAGGCGGAGACATCTGGGAACCAATGTCAAAGTAAGACAGTCTTTTACATTTTACAAGTAGTACCGTATAGCGGGTTATTTTCGCGGGGTGTAAATATTCGCTTATTTTCGCGGAAAGAACAAAATCGCCAAAATAAATTCCGCCAATTTAAAAGTGTACATGCAAAGGTATTGATAAAAGTTTCAAAACCGCCAAAATAATAACCGCAAAAATATTTCGTATACCTTATTCAATAAAAATCGCGAAATTTTACACCCGCGAAAATAACCCGCTATACGGTATCACCTAACATGTGTAAAGCTACCCTTGTAGCATATAACATGTGTGCATGAATCAATACATTAAGGCAACATTACATGAATAATAAGATACAGATCATGTTAACAAAAATATAACTGAGGGAGTCGTTATGACTGCGAACGAAGAACGGCCAGCTGTATGGAAACTATTCATTATAGTATAAGTATGCTCCGTGTAACTTGATTTGAAATTTATGTAATTACATGTTATTGTATATTTTACTCAGTGTCTTGACAGCGAGTATGGACCAATTTCTCCTGTGCAGCCCAAATTACAACAATATTTTACCTGAATGTACTGATTGCACATTATAATACGTTATTCTGATTGGCTAACTGCAAATCACGTGTTATTCTGTAAGCAATTGCATTACCCAATAAAACTTATCATGCATGATAGAATATAGGTCAGACAATAAAGTGCACAGGTAAATTGAATAAAAACTTGATAAAAATGGTGTTTTCATGATCCTAGCTAAAACATGTAATTATAAGTATTGAATGCTTCTGTTTGTAACTTCATCAGATTGTAAAAGCGTTGACCGTGCGCATATTTTTAGAATGAAGCGCTTTCGTGCTTCATACAAAATGTTCTTCGGTCAACGCTTGAAGTAACAAAAAGAAGCATTCAATTCTGAAGTAAAACATTTGACTCAGTATAATATTTTATTCAAAACGTTAGCAATATTGTGTAAGTTATTTTTGATTCGCGTTTTCATTCATTTTTGTTATTTTGAAGTTACTCCGTGTTCCAGCTCACCTTGCAAAAATAACGGAATTTGCAATATAAGTGGTCCTTCATACGAATGCATTTGCAACAGTGGATCGACAGGAATTAATTGTCAAGGTAAATTGGAGATTTAAATAATAGACATCGTAATTATTTCAGAATATAAGTTTGTTGAAGGGATCTGATATTATCATGAACCATGTTATATCCTATATTTATCCTGCAATTGGGTGCATGATTTACTGTACAGATACAGCCCTACAGAAATCGCTATGCTGTATCTGTATACTATACAGATATCGCTTTAAAGCTCCGCACACTGCCGGACTGAGTATTGTATGAACCTGCGTGACCTCAGAATGAGTATTGCAATCGCATTCTAATGACGCATCAATTGCGAATTAACAATAACTTTTATACGTTCTGTTTGTTTTCAAACATTTCTTTAGAGCAATTAGAATCACACCAATTTTCTGATAACATATACATGAACAGCAGTATTTTCTACGATGACAACTACATGTATCGATTTCAAAACTTGAATGTGTATGATTATGTAACAAAAACAACCTTGTCAATTTCAGCATGCAAGTTAAGTGAATGTCGAGTCTGAAGCATAGGACAACTCGTACACTCCTGTTTCAAATTGGACAATGTTTTGCTAATTCTTTTTACTGTTGAAATTAGTTGTTATGTTAAAATAGATAATTATTCACCTTGAACAATGCGTTATTGTTGACCATTCGAAATTCTTTTTTTACGAACCCGTCTTCAGCTGAATGTGTGATTACTGTATCGTATTACTACACGGGCCTCAAGGGATTTCAAATCGAAAAAAAATGCAGAACTTGTGTTTTTGTGTCTTTCAAAACACATATAATATATAGAATTAATTGCAGGATAAAGACAATAACTGTTTAGTGTCTTTAAATATCAGCTGTATTTGTACTCGGTTCGAAAAAGGTGTAAAAGCTAGCTTAAAGCTCACATACACCTTGTTTCCTAGCCTCGTGCAAATACAGCTGATATTTAAAGACACCGAACATTTATTGTCTATATATATTTTACAAGTCACAGTATGGCCTGTATCAAGTAACATCACCCATAACATAAAGTTAAGAATGAATAATCTAGGTATATACCATTTGTTTAAATCGTTCCGAAAATAAAGAAACAGTACCGAAAGCCAACAATTAAATATATGTTCCGGCCTAGGGAGAGGCATTTAACATGCATAAAGAATTCATCGGTATCAAACACGTTTTGGAGCGGCCAACTTCTCCATATTGTGGCAACACAACTCTCATCGAATCTGGTACAGTTATGGAATCACAATATAAAATGAAACTTTTTGTTTGAGTGTATAAGTTTTAGATAAGTACAATAAAAAAATTCAAAGCTGAGTAAACATGATGAAAGCTAATCTGCACTATAAAAACTACAAGTAAAACTAAGTTAATAAGGCCACAGAGGCGGAGTGGACTAAGTAGTTTAATTTCTTTATCACTAGCCTGTCATTACTAAATTTTACCTCTTACCTTGCAAATGACAACTGTACCCTTCCCTGATATTTTTATGAGTTTGTTATTTTTTCTGTCTAAGGTAGGAGTCTCGCTCCAGTCACTTTGGCTTAGTCTAACAATAAAAACTGACTGCCACCAAATAGATTTGAGTGAGGAAAGAAAGGCGTTCAACAACATTCAATATATCAATTAAATCCGGAATTACCTAGGTATATACCATTTGTTAAAATCGTCCCTAAAATAAAGAATCTATGACAGATTTTCGAATAATACAAACACTGGCTGGTTAACATTGCCTATAAATTGTTGCTTTGTACAACTTCAAATTTCATGTTAACTATATAACTAGTCTGTGAAAATCGGATATGATATTGACGATCATAACTGTGGTATAATAACATTATCTTTAGCAAGTTTACAGCACCAGATGCGCATTACTTTGATAATTATTGGTCAAAATATAATTGGTGAACAATTTTTCAATTCCTTAATTCAATTAAAAAATAAGGCATGACATTGCATATTGACATAACTTTAGAAATGTTTTGTTAGGTTGAAGACGGTTGTCGGTGCAATTACATTTATGTGACTTCATTTTTAATCAGTAACAGATATATGATTAGATACTATATCATCTATATACCTAGTACATTTTGCAAGCAAAACTAAAAAAATATGTCATTTTATACAATTATAACGGCGCAGCAAATACATATTATTAAGATAACAATGCATTTTTCTTTGAAGATCTTAAATGTGAGTCAGCAGATCTAAAATGTGATTTTGAAATCGAAAACGATACAAACTGCTTCCTCCGGCAAGATACGTCGGATTCCACTGATTGGCGTCGTAGGAAGGTAATTAGTGATAATTTAGTTTTTGAGATTAGGCTACGTGTATTATAGAAAGACCATAATGGGCTGGACGAGACTTTATTTGACCTTACTCTTGTTTATCAAATTTCTTCTCAGAATTTGGTGACGTCTTATAAAGTTTTGAGCTTCAATGCCACATGAGGTAGTTTGATTCACATGTGAAGTTGATATTTTGTTGCATAAGCGGGGGAATTGATAATTTCAAAATTACAATCGTCTTGTTTGCCATATATTCTGGCATTGAGTTGACAGCTTATGTAAAATTCGAAGTATGAATCTTAAAATGAGGCTAAGTATTTGAAGCCGTATCTGTTGTTTATTTGATTTCTTGTCGTCGGGAGGATATACTAATTGAAACCAAACAGAAAAGATGGATTATTAAAGAGAACACCATAATTATATCTAAATGTAAACCTAAATGATCTGGTTTCTTTTATCTTCTTGGTTTTAAAGTTTGTCTGAAGGAACTCAAGCTCGTATGAAAATAAAAAGAATTCGACAAGGAGAGGCATATAACTCTTTTATGACCTGACGATACGCATGATACTGTTTCCGATCTATTTAAGACAATTGACGATAGTTTGGTCATATTTTCAAAAAGTGTTTAACCTCGGTCACGAACGCTGTTTGGTACATCTGTATTCAAGTAACAATATCAATCAAATTTTAATTCGACCATTCACAGTCTCAAGTTATAGAGTAGGCGAAGGTTGGATCACACCATTTCAACAGGTTTTAGATATCATGTTATTAACTTATTGGTAGTTGACCACGCTGACATAATAATTTATGCCTAGCTAGGTTTTCAAATATACTGCATGACCCTCGAAAGAGTTAATTATGAACAACAATCAAGATCATATTTCGAACATAAAACACAAGTAACAGTCTTATCCACACCATCAATCGATAATTCTATTTTATGTGCTTTAGAAGTAACTGCAGTATTCAACCGTTTGTAAGCAAACAAACAAAAAAATCATTCGAAAAGCAAATAAAAAAAATAAGCAATAGACGTCATGAATACAGTTCTAAGTTCGAAAACATTTACGTTACAAATAGTATGAATATATCATGTCATAACGTTATATTTCACTTGCCATTTATTGTTAATGATACAGTTAATGTTAATTTTGTGTAAATGAGAAGACGTATAAGTAAGGTTATATTATCAGATAGTTCTTAAAAACATGTACATACATACTGATCGCATTCAAACAGATCTTGAGGCATGAGTGATTGACTTGACTTTGAGCGTTTGACGTCATTAGCCGAACAGTTTTCTCAATTTTACACAATTCAATTTACTGTGTGTTGGTTCATATTCTGGACGCCAGTCTTTGCTCCTTTGTAAGAAATCTCCATATAAAAAACAAAACAAATATGAAGCTTGGAAATGGAAAATTATTAAATACTAAACTTGTTCAAAGTGTATCTACACGTCTCAATCTTAAAAATCACTTATCTAAAAATATTACCATCGCTAACATTTTTAACAATAAAAATCTTGGTTATCCTTCTATCGATAAGTGTCATGCCAAACAATGACTTACATGTCCCCGTCTTTCCACAAACAATACGACAAGGTCCACGTTTAATGGTCGCACATTTTCTTTAAATTTTGAAACTGATATTACTTGAAAAACAAACAGTATTATTTATTTACTCACATGAAACAAGAACACCTGTATCGTTTCAAAAGACCCAATAAATTCAAAAGAATTATTTATCAACATCTTAAGAAGCACAATCACCCTATTAAATATTTAACAGTTCAACCTTTAGAAGTAGTAAATAAGCAGCCTGGTGAATCTCATTCAAAGTTTGTACGATCACGGAAAATAATTGAATTAAATTGGATTAAAAAATTACAGACAGTCTACTCTCTCGGTCTTTATGATAATATCATGGGAATTTGCAATATATCAAGAACCGATTCTGTAAACATTTTGGATATAGTCTAAAACTGTTCATAAACATCGTTCTCATGGACGCAGAAAAAATAGCAATCAAAGAAAATTTCGGACCAACCATACAATTATTTCGGACCTGATTTCTATTTCAAAAAACAACGGTAGACATTATCTTTTGACCAAGCATTGTTCTTTACCTATAAATTAATTAAATAAAATTTTAGAGGATTGCAACACAATTTCATATTACAGTCCTGAGTATGAAATTGTTCAAATTATAATTGCATATTGTTATTCTAAACTGTTTCCAAAAATTGATCGCCCTGAAGATCATAAAAAATACTTTATTAAAATAAAGTATGCCAATAAAGGTTTTGATTTTGTAAATATTGCCGGTATTTTTAACGACCATTCTGTTAAAGAACTAATTCCTGGATATTTTGATAATACTGAACTCCCTCTCATTTGATGTATTTACAAGAAATCTACCCGGAAATATGTGTTCAATTATAGCCAATTGTGTAAACATGTACATATCATTGAAAATACACATATGTCGTGTAATTGCAGAAATTCAGAATGCACCTATGGCCCCATTTCCCATGTCATAACAGGAGACCTTAACATCGTTCGCGACCGAGAGTTAAAAACATTTCTCAGTAAAGGACCTAAATATCGTCTCCCATCAACTATTAATTGGAATGAGTGTCGTAATATCATCCACGACTCACTCCGTACTTACTGTTTGAAATGGGTAAAACGGGAAAAAGCTGACAACAAATTTTTTGACTCTTTTTTTAATTCAGTAATGAAGATAGTTGATATTCGAAAACAACATTTCAAAGAACATTTTACTCTTACCATCAACCATAAAAACACTATTTCGCGTATCAAATATAAACTAAAAGAACTAGCCAAGGAATTTGTTTTTGTCCCGGCTGATAAAGCTGCAAATAATATCATTATTGTTTGACGTAAATTTTATATAGAGGTTCTGCAAAAGGAAATCACAAATTCACCAACATTCCAACTGACTTCATGTTCAGAAAACGACATCTGTAACAAACACAAACTTTTAGCTACTTCTTTGCAAGCTAACCAAATACAATGAAAGTCCCAAACTATGTACTGGCTTCCGAACCTACACAAAAAAACCTTACAAATATAGATTTATTTCATCTTCAAGCCATTGTTCCAGTACTAAATTGTCTGTTTTACTTACTAGTTCACTTGGTACAATGAAAAACCTGATAATAAATTGTTCAAATAAGGCCTTTGAAAATAGTGGAACTAATTACTTTTGGAGTGTCAAAAGCTCGTTGGAAGTACTTGATAAATTGCATGCATATATTGGTGATTTTGAATCTGTTCAAAGTTTTGATTTTTCTACCCTATATACCACTTTGCCTCATATTTTTATTAAGAAAAAAATTACATTCCTAATTAACTAGGCATTTAAAAAGTCAGAATGCGAGTACGTGTGTTCAAACTCTTTTCGGTCATTTTTTAGTAGCAATAAACAAAAGAACTATGTCAATTGGAGATGCTTTGATACTATATATACGCTTGAATTTTTACTTCCCTTTGGAGATTCCGTATATCGTCAAGTTATTGGAATTCCAATGGGGACTAACTGTGCATCGCTTATTGCGGACCTGTTTTTGTATTGTTATGAGTTACAATTTATGACTAAAATTAGCAAAGACCCATCAAAACAACATTTGATACAAAAATTTAACAAACTTAAGATATTTGGATGATATAAAGGCTCTCAATAATGACGACTTCAGTATGTATACTAAAGAAATTTATCCTGTTGAACTTACTTTAAATAAAGCTAATACTAACAATGACCACTGCCCATTTCCTCGATCTTGATATCTATATCATCAACGGGAAGCTTAATACAAAAATTTATGATAAAAGAGATGATTTTTTTATTTCTTTTGTTAATTACCCATTTTTAGATGGTGACGTTCCCATGTCACCATCTTATGGTGTTTATATATCTCAACTTGTACGATTCGCTCGTGTATGTAACAACGTATTAGATTTTAGCGAGAGAAATTTATGTATTACTGAAAAATTATTACACCAGGGTTTTCGATATCTCAAACTGGTCAAAACATTTACTAAATTGTATCACCGGTATAAGGAAATAATTCGTAAATATAACTCAACATTGCAGACATCTTATACGATCAGGTATTTCACATCCAATTTTTTATGGAAATATTCATTTTAAAGCACAAAAATTTCAGTATTCACCTCAGAAACTAACAAAACCTTTAAATAGACTAATTAAAAAGGGATATAGTTACGATACTGTTGTCAGGTCATTAAAGGTTGCATATTTTGGCTTTAATATTGATTTACTGATAGGGTCTTTGCATCGGAGCTAACACAGTTATTTCTAAAAAAAAACAGTTGTTGGCATGACACGGGTTATGTTCTTCTCATATATTTTGTGATAGTATGATACTAAACCCCTAACGGGAGGGATTGTGCCTGATATTCATATGATGAAGACATAATCTTTCAATCAGTTTAATTGAGGTATAGAGCTGGCATTTCAGTTAACTGCTAGTAGTCTGTTGTTATATATGTATTATTGTCATTTTATCTATTTTCTTTTATTACATCGTTTGACATCGGACTCGGACTTCTCTTGAACTGAATTTTAATGTGCTTATTGTTATGCGTTTACTTATCTTCATTGGCTAGAGGTATAGGGGGAGGGTTGAGATCTCATAAACATGTTTAACCCCGGCGCAATTTTGCGCCTGTCCTAAGTCAGGAGCCTCTGGCCTTTGTTAGTCTTGTATGTTTTAAATTCTAGTTTCTCGTGTATAATTTGGAGTTTAGTATGACGTCCATTATCCCTGTACTAGTATACATATTTTTAGGGGCCAGCTGAAGAACACCTACGGGTGTGGGAATTCTCGCTACATTGAAGACCCATTGGTGGCCTGTGGCTGTTGTCTGCTCTATGGTTGGGTTATTGTCACTTTGACACATTCACCATTTCCTTTCTCAATTTTATTTGAATCGGCACTGATACTGTAATATCGGTTTATCTTACCACGCGTTAATTTGTCAATAACAAAGAGAAGGGTTTTAATTTTGTGTTCCCTATTATTTCATCAACATTTTGAATATTTTCAAGTTAGAATGTCATTTCACAAAAATGTATGGTAATATGATTAACCTAAATCGAAATTATTAAAAAGGTATCAACTAAATATTGAATTATCAATTTGAAGGGCAAAACACCTAGTACTAACACTGGTCCATGCAGTGCATATCAGGGGTTATATTATTATTATTTGGAATCTTCTTCACCACTAACGACTAATGCAACAGCAAGATTGATATCAAAGAATCTAAACATAGGTAAGACGATTTATAAACATTCATTGTCATTTATTTTCACACGTGCGACTTTCTTGCACCAAAAGAAACTAGAAACCAATTTTAAACATAAATAATATATATACATGTATATATATACAACTCGTCTAAACATCAACCCAACAATGTTAGATCTGTAAATTTGCTTTAGCAAATATTTTGTTCTTCCCTCGCCGGGATTCGAACCCATGCTACTGAGATATTGTGACACCAAATCGCATGCACTGTAGCCGTCCCGCTAGACCACACGACGACCTGGGCTTCACAATTATAAAGCTTTCAGTGGCCGTGTGTTACCTTTCTTCGTCAGTTTTAATCTAGCGGCGTACTACAGTACATGATATATAAGGCATGGATATGTTATTTTTACAGTTCAGCTCAATTATCTATAGTAAAGGATCCTACAAGTCAATGCAAGATACAGTCACAGAAAATAATTATATTTATAAGTGTGTCTGCGTCAGTGACAACTCTACAACAGATGTATCCATCAGATCACCATCAATGATGGTGATACATGGCTGTGAACATTATGTATATACAACTCGTCTAAACATCAACCCAACAATGTTAGATCTGTAAATTTGCTTTCGCAAATTCTTTGTTCTTCCCTTTCCGGGATCCGAACCTATGCTACTGAGATATCGTGAAACACAATCGCCTGCACTGTAGCCGTCCCACTAGACCACACGACCACCTGGGCTTCACAATAATAAAGCTTTCAGGGGTCGTGTTTTACCTTTCCTCGTCAGTTTTAATCTAGCGGCGTACTACAGTACATGATATATAAGGCATGGAATTGGTATTGTTACAGATCAGCTCAATTATCTATAGTAAAGGATCCTACAAATCAATGCAAGATACAGTCACAGAAAATAATTATTTTTATATGTACATCTGAGTCAGTGACAACTCTACAACAGATGTATCCATCGGATCGCCATCAATGATGGTGATACATGGCTGTTTACATTATGTATATACAACTGGTCTAAACATTAACCCAACAACGTAAGATCCGCAAATTTTTACAGACGTTAGCCCTTACGACGTCACCAGCAACCTTGAATGTCCTTGAAGATCTGTTAAAAAGTGAAACCGGTAGGATACTATGGAGGAACTGACAAAATGTGAATATGGACGTGGTCATTGACCTCGGGACGACAACAGAAATTACAAACTATATCTTTCAATCGAATGAAAGTAATGTTTCGTCTGATTCAGCAGTTTGTTTACCCGTCAAAAATGATATGGAAATAACGAGATGTGATTGAATTGCCAATTAGACAAATAGCTACCTGAGTATCAGAACAGAGTTTTACACCACTGTTAAACACACTTTGAAATACACATACATAAAATTGAGAATGGAAATGGGGAATATGTCAAAGAGACAACAACCCGACCAAATAAAAACACAACAGCAGAAGGTCACCAACAGGTCTTCAATGTAGCGAGACATTTCCGCACCGGAGGCGTCCTTGTATGCATTATACATGTTATTTGCAAGGAGACTTTCACTATTTTTCTTCATTATAGCAAATGCACGCTAACTATATTATTTTTATGATTTATTTCGTCAATAAATTTTACTCTGATAAGTAATAGAGAGAGGTAAAAGATATTACAGAGATATTGAGGGTCACAATATGGTATCTGAAATAGTCAATGATATATTACAATGTATATGAAACGTTTTACTAAATGTTCCTTCATTATGACTTAAATCTAAACATTTGAACAACCAGGGACGTAAAAAGATACAACGATTGTTTTAATTTCCAATCAATGTTCATCTTGTTTGTAAGTGCACTATGCGCAATTTTATGTTATATTAAGTTTAACGACACATTGTCTTGATAGACCACACGAGGATGGGGATCAAACTACAACACAAATCTTACTATCTGGAACACATGTTTTTCGATGTTGTGTAGCTTCGTCTGTATGTCTATTTTATCTCTGCATTTTATTCAGACTCAAATCGTTGCATAACGTTTACATATCACATGTATGGATCACATATGGGCACACTGAATGTATACCAGATGTCCCATTTAGAGTGGACGAGGTCGGGAGACCAAGGCATCTACTGGCTTTTTAGTAAAGTAAATCTCGACGAAAACCTTGTAGACTCTCATGGGTACACAAAAGTAAGATTGTTTATATCCAATGTACCAGCCTGCATCTTATTTTTGTTTCTTAATAAGAGACTGTTTTAACGCGCAAGTTTAATTGCGTGGCTCATTATATTGCAAATGGTTCGGAAACAGTAATTTTTCAGAATACATTTCGCTTTTGGTTTTCCAAAATAGTTTCAAAAACTGTGCTTTAAATAATAAATTAAATAAAAAACATTCATTTAAAAAAAACTTACAATTAATTATGCACCGCACATGATTCCTTTACATCGGACTCACCAAATGAGCTCAAATACATATTATGTAAGGCTCAGTTGTTTTTATTAAATGAAATATAGCCTAAAGAATTAAGTTGTTCCGAATCAAATGGTCAAGTTTGTTTTGGAGAAAATCTTTCAAATGCAGATGTATTTCAAATTTCGAAACAGTTTCAATTGGAAACACTTTTTAGGGAAAAATGTATATTGTGCGATATATATGAACAAACATTTTGTTACTGATAATTTAAGAATAAGTAGCATATTTTGAATATCGTATCACTTTTCAGCTGTGAGAACTATTGCTATAATGCACTTCGATTAAAAATAAACACAATATAAGGCAATTCGAAATGGTAATTTACAATCGATCGATTATTTGTAAGTGTGCATGGTATATCTAGTTATACTTTGTAACATCAATGAAAACATATTCCAGATTGATGCCTTAAATATTTCCTTCAATTGGTCGATTTATATTTCAGGTAACTATTGAAGCTATACGTGGTACCAGTTTTCAAGGCGACATTTCAATTGATGATGTACAAATTATATCTTGTTAAAATAATTGCTATATCGAATAGAACTTCTCTTCTGGCCAGTTTTTCTGTTTAATACCACTTAAATAAGCAAAACTGTTGTTAATTTAACAGAATTTATTTTTAATATCGTCGTTCAATGCAACAATAAAATAAATAAGGTATCATTCATGTCAAGTATTACAATAGATCTCGGAGAGACTCTTATATATGCTAAACAGTCAGATCTATTGATTGTTTTATTGGTGTTTAACGCCACTTTTAACACTATTGTGCTATTTAATAGCGATACATTTTTATTAGTGGAGGAAGTCGAAGTCCATAGAGAAAACCACCGGTCTGCCCCGTGCAGAAGAGGGACAAAAGATACTAGAGGGAAAGTCAAACTCATAAATTTAACATAAACTGACCACACCATGGCTAAAAATGAAAAAGAAAAACGGATAAACAATAGTACACATGACACAACATAGAAAACTAAAGAATAAACAACACTAAACACATTAACAACTAGGGGCGATCTCAGGTGCTCCGAAAGGATAAGCTGATCCTGCTCCACATGTGTTACCCGTCGTGTTGCTAAGTGTACACTGTGTAGTGATACAGAAGTAACACCGCTGGGCTGATCACTTGCTTAGATCGATAAGTACCAACTGAATTTACTCTTATGAAAACGTCGTTATATTGGTTTAATGTGGTACCAAGTCAATAAAGAAACTGCATTCTTCAGAAAACTAAATATTTTAAGCAAACACCTAAAAACTGCCAAATCGTGTTTGCATTCGATAAATCCTTTTTATTAATGCGGAATAGTCTGCTGTTTGATTTTTTTGTAACTTTGAATCTTTGTTTTTGAATCAGTTAGAAATGGATATTTTGAACATGACTTTTTTAAAACTACTAGTATGTTCATTTGCATATTCAAAAGTCAATGATTTTACAAAAAAATATATATCAACTTATTTCATACGACAATATATTCAGCATTCTTATTGGTTCCGTAAATTATATACTTATGGTTCTTGGTGAATTTCATTATTTCTTGTTGGCTCACTTAGGTTTGGTTTTCCCATTACTTGGCGTCTGCTGTCCGTCGTCAATCGTTGGTAAAGTTTTTCGTTTACTTTTACAAAAATCTTCTACTCTGAAACTTCTTTGCCAAGGTCATCTTTGGTTATCAGGTTTTAAAAAATCTATTTTCGATTACCCATGTTTAAGCTGTACTCCTTGAATGTTCCAATAACATTGAAACTGTAAGAAGACTCCTTACCTTGTACCTTTGATAACTATTCCACATCCATAGATGAGCTTTGTTAATTATTTTCATATGTCTAAATCATACGTATCACTCATATCATAACAATAGATATAGGAAGATGTGGTGTGAAAGCCAATGAGACAAGTCTCCATCCAAATAACAATTTTAAAAAAAGTAGCTACAAGTGCCGTTAACAGGTCATGTATTTTTGTCACATTGTTCGTTCATTTCCAGTCCTGAAGCAAAAATTGTATCTTTGTATTTTTGTAGTTGTAAATCGAAATTTATACGATATATTTGGTTTGCAGTTTTATCAGAAGAAACACACACAAGGCTAGATAATACAATTCATTATCTAATAACTAATATAATTAAATATTAATTAGTATTATAATTATCCCTGTTATTAATATAAGTTAGATAAGTCATACAAATATAATCTTGAATTTCATCCAAATTCTTTCTTAATTTTCGGAAGACGTTTTAGAAGTTTAAATGCGACGTCACTTTGGGCGTTGCATTGACTATGGCTAACAGGGCTGTGATTTTGTAATGTATTCGTTTTTATTCTATAGCTAGTCACCACTTTAGTTAAATCATGAATATCTGTTATACATGTTAAGTCATTTTATAAAATTTACTGTTTGTAAAACTATGTATTATTCATGATTAAAATTATGTTTTTGTCCTAGGCGGATAACCCTAATCTCACAACTTATAAGAACTTTTGGTCCTCGGCGATCTCAAACTTTGTAGTTGTTATGGCTTTCAAACTTGTTACATCTGAGCATAGTTTTGTGTGGACATAGCGCGCGTCTGGCGT
>CM034362.1:7363455-7553692 GCA_019925275.1 Mytilus edulis
CGCCATACTAATTTCCAAATTGTACACAAGAAACTAAAATTAAAATAATACAAGACTAACAAAGGCCAGAGGCTCCTGACTTGGGACAGGCGCAAAAATGCGGCGGGGTTAAACATGTTTGTGAGATCTCAACCCTCCCCTTATACCTCTAACCAATGTAGAAAAGTAAACGCATAACAATACGCACATTAAAATTCAGTTCAAGAGAAATCCGAGTCTGATGTCAGAAGATGTAACCAAAGAAAATAAACAAAATGACAATAATACACAAATAACAACAGACTACTAGCAGTTAACTGACATGCCAGCTCCAGACTTCAATTAAACCGACTGAAAGATTATGATTTCATCATATGAACATCAGGCACAATCCTTCCCGTTAGGGGTTTAGTATCATACCATCATAACATAAATGAGAAGAACATAACCGGTGTCATGCCAACAACTGTTTTTAGAATAAATGTGTTTAGTTCCGATGCAAAGACCTTATCAGTGACTCAATATTAACGCCAAAATATGCAATCTTTAATGACTTGACAACAGTATCGTAATTATATCCCTTCTTAATAAGTCTATTCAAAGGTTTTGTAAGTTTCTGAGGTGAATACTGACACCTGTGTGCTTTATAAAAAATATACTTGTTTTTGTGCTTTTTACAAATGTCTATTATCTGAATTTGCAAAATACTTGTCTAAAATTAAAAAAAGATAAATGTACATAACTTATTTTACCGACACAAAGTTGTCTCATGTCAATACAATATCTATATATTTTCCCCGGGCGCTTTTTATTTTCCTCGGGCTCTTTTTCTTCACCCGGGTGCTTTTTAGTAGGACCCCGTGCGAGATTAGAACACACGACCTCAGTGTTGACAGACTATTGGTTACTTAGACCACTTGGCCTCCAAAGCCACCTTTGGCTTTTGATATAGGTATAGGTTGGATTCTGTTTGTTTATTTTTCCTATTTATGCTTTGTCACCAACGAACTAATTTAATAATGAACTTTTCCAGATGGTCATTTGGGGTTATTCACATGTTCTTGTTATACGACACGACTGTAAATACATATGTGCGAAATATCTTACAGAAAAAAGATTCTATTTGGTTTATGTAAATTCACCACAATATATGATCTTAGTTTATATCAATACAGATCAAAACGTTTTAGGAGTAGGTATACACAGGAAATTGATTATACTTGAACTGACGGAAGATATAACTTTTTAATTTTATTTTCAAACTCAATTAAAATTCTAAGCATTTAACAAAATGATATGTGAAAAGTCAATCGACAGTTGTTGTCGCCTTTGTTGGGAATTCGAGTAATTGTACAAACATCAAGGGTAGGTACATACATGGTTTATACGTTTATAAAAATATTTGTAGAAAAAATAAATTCTAGTTAAAGAGGGTTCGTGGTTAATATCAATAACAATATTATAAGCATTTACATGGTGTTTCCCCGTGAAAATTAAGGCCAACGGGTAAATAATTAGTTCAGAAGTACCCATCAAAAGTATATGAAAGTGGATGCGCCACATAAGATTTTCATGGGGATTTTGGATGGGGCCAAGGTGTGATTTGAAAATGAATATTCCGGCCTGGTAAGAGCTAAAAAATATTTCTTTTGGGACAAAATACGCATGCAATACAACAGATGAAAATATTCAACACACACAAAAATCACCCTGCATCCCCCATAACATACCACAATGAGAGAATGAAAGAATGCGTGGAGTTTATAATGATGTTGACTGTGGTCTGTTTCCATCTGTCTTTACCAACCTATTCAGTGGTTGTTAATCTGCCATGTCGTACCTATTGTGTTCAGTTGGTCTCTAGATCGTTTGGAAATCCATTGGGTTCTAATTTTTTAAGAAATTACTAGGGAATATTTGACTAACTTTTGACTCTTTTTTTATAATCAAGGACCTCTATGCTTTCGAGTTGAATTCATTGTTCAAACATCCCTTTTTCATGGAAAGGCAAAGCTATAATATGGCTGTAAAATTAGACGAAAATAATTGAAAATATTTTATCATCTGTCAGTAATGTGGATCCTTTTTAGTATACTAGTACTTATTTTTTTATTCGATTTGCTTGTTTATAAAATTAATCAACAAGAATGTGAATGCATAACGTAAGAACTCACAGTGCCCAAAAGGATATGTAAATACAGTTTTACAACTTTTCGACCTGATCAACAGTAGAATTATTGTGAATGTGGCCGAATACCACAAATTAACATTACAATTAGACCTTAGAATTTTACAAAAGTCAAATAAAACACAATCTTGTTTCTATATAATTTAGTATCACTTTATTGATATTAAGTATTATATAATCTTAGACACTGTTATTGTACAACACTACTATTTATTTAGTGAAGTTCCAGATCTTAAAAAGGCTTAGGAATACCATAATTATAGTTGACGTAAAACGTAATTTTGCAAATGATGATTCAGATTTAATTTAAATATAAATTTTAATTTTAAAACAAAAAGGACAAATTCTTAAGGAAATTCTACTTATTTGACGTTACACGCAATTTTGCAAATGATGACCAAGATTTAATTTTAATAGAAATTTAAATTTTTAAACAAAACGAAAAATTCTTGAGTAAATTCCACTTAGGTAGAGTTATGATGCTCCGATCCTTAAATTTGTACTGCTTTAAAAAAAAAAAAAAAAGCGACCTATTTTATAACGACTCAATGAGTATGAGGAGCTCATGTGTGACCTGTTGCAACGCATTAGTTCCCCCTGTCCTTAATACCATTTTTTTCGAGTTGCAAGGTAAATATCATGTCCTTCATCTTGGTCAAACAACTTTGAAAATGGAAAAACTTGACATCACACACGCAATCGACTAATCGAAATCATATAAATGGGGTATACAGTCTTTTTTTCTAAAATTTTGCAAAGCATTACGTAAAAAAGGCTGAACATTGCATATTTTCAACTATGTATTTGTACTCACGCATCTGATTATGGTTTATGGTATGAGAAGGGCAGAAGAATGAATCATTTTTACGTTACTGGTAAATAGTCAAACACACAAGCAAAAATTAGATTAATTACTGCTTTTTAGTCTTTGACGAATAGTTGTGATGATATTGTGACGAGTAATCGCGATGATACTTTGAGGAGTAATCGCGATGATACTTTGAGGAGTAATAGCGATGATACTTTGACGAGTAATAGCGATGATATTTTGACGTGTAATCGCGATAATACTTTGATCAGTATTCGCGATGATACTTTGACGAGTAATCACGATGATACTTTGACGAGTAATCGCGATGATACTTTGATCAGTAATCGCGATGATACTTTGACGAGTAATCGCAATGATACTTTGACGAGTAATCGCGATGATACTTTGATGAGTAATCGCGATGATACTTTTACGAGTAATCGCGATGATACTTTGACCAGTAATCGCGAAGGAATTTGACGAAAAATCGTGATAATACTTTGACGAGTAATCGGGATGATACTTTGACGAAAAATCGCGATGATACTTAACGAGTCATAGCGAGTATACTTAGACGAAAAATCCCAATGATACTATGACGAGTAATCGAGATGGTATTTTGACGAGTTATCGCGATGATACTTGGCTGAGTAATCGATATGATACTTTACGAGTAATTGCAAATATGCTTTGACAAGTAATCGCGATAATACTTTACGAATAGTCGCAATAATACTTCGACGAGTAGTCACGATGATACTTTGACGAAAAATCGCGATGATAATTTGACCAAAAATCGCCATGATACTTTGACGAGTAACTGCGATGATAAAGCAAATTAATATTGTTATACAAAAATGGACCAAAGGAACTCAAATTGACACAGAATAAACCAGAGCTGTTTCTACCCTTGACCTAAGGAATAAACACAGAAAATATTTGAATATGTCCAAATTTAACAATGTAACGTAAATATAAAGACCATAGTATAACATGTATAACACAGAAGTCATATATACAATTATTTTGATAACATAAATATTCAATTTATTTTAACAATACACGGTAAATATTGTATTCAGATATTAAGATAATATTTAGTTGAAAAAAAGATTTGTAATGTATAAATACAGTGAGAAAGTGAAATGATGACTCATGTTCCGAAATCCAGACTTGAACTGGTATATTGTTCCGTAGTGTCATACGTGTATCATGAAATAAGGACAGGACATTGGATAGTAAATACTGAAACTTTATTACATAGGAAAACGGAAATTTCGGTGAATAAACAGACAAAGTAAGAGAAGGTATCACATTCGCTGAATAACAAGCTCAAACTAGTGGTATCTAGTTTAGAATTATAGATGAATATCTTGTCCTTCGTAAAAACTATTGAACTAGATTTATCCTACCAAATTAAGGTTAAGAACAAACTTTGCATGACACAAAGACATCAAAAGATATTGAAATGCAAAGATATAAAGGAAATAGAACAAAGTTTGTAAACATTGATAGTGTTAACTTTTCCTGACTTTGTTCGAAATTTTACTTGTTGCACTACTAAAGCTACCTAACAAAGATTAAAACAACTTTTATAAATGTTATGCGTCCGAAGCATTTTGGCATCTTTTCGAGATCCATTTCTATTGATATTATTCCATAGTTTATTATCCCATGCAAAGTTATGGCGTGATCGCCAATTTGCAAAGAATTCCACTCAAACCGGTGCCAGGGGCGGTTTAAACCTGCTGTGAGGTGAGAATTGTTCTTCCATGTTGACTGACGTCACTTTCACATTCAGATGAAGAACAATGAAAGAACTGTTCTTTGCTTTTTGTGTTTTTTGCTGTACATGTACTGATTTTGTATCATGGATTGATACCCAATATCCTCTCTTTTCTATTTCAGTTCATTGCTACGTAAACTTTGTGTTACTCTGTTATTAGCAGTAAATATTTCTTTTGTATACGCATGCTATGTAGAATAATTTATACTTTTGCAAACAGTAAATTTATTAAAAAAAATGACCATATAATTGATATTCATGTCAACACCGAAGTGCTGAATAACCACAGAATAAAAACGAGCACGTTTTTGCATAGTCAAGGTAAGGTTATCAGAAGATTTTCAATTGAAAGTTATACGAAAATCGTATCTCTTAATTTTTATGTTTTTTTTTTAAATAATACCGTTCCCTCTCTATTTTAGGAGGTGACAACCAATTTATAACAAAAGATCAAACACGTATTCCTTTCTTTGTGATAAAATCACTCTTCAATTACCTAATTCTTTGATCGCCAATTTTAAGCATTGTAATTTGAAATATATAATATAGATTGTACACTGAGGAATTTAATGATAAAAATACTGCATTGTAATGTGCAATCAAACGTAATATTAAAAAATTCCCCCTTTTTATTGAAAGCACGTGTTAGTGATTTAGCAGAATTGTGAACTAGAACTGCGATAAAACGATAGAAGTTGTTAATTTTCTCCTCAACAACCATGTCAACATCTGTTTATGTTTCAGTAGTATAGTTTATAGACAACTGGCCTTCTGCCCTTTGGTCAGGATGTTGTCTCTGTGACTCTCCTCCCATTTCCATTCGCAATTTTATTTATTCTTATATAAAGTTCAATTGAATTTTAAGATTTTGAAATCCCTAAAAGTATTTTTTTTCTGGTAAAAACTAACAAATAAAGTTGATCACAACATGTATTATGATTTTGCGACCAGTATGTGTTCCAACACTGAAAACAACTTGTTAAAAAAAGTTTTACCTTATATAAAAAAGAAGATGTGGTATGATTACCAATGAGACAACTATCCAACAAAGTTCAAATAAGGTTAACTCTAACCAGCACAGGATAGAATAAGAATTGACATTTAATTCAGAAATTGAAAGGACTTTCGCGAATTCACAAATTTGGATCTTCTCTTAAATTAATTCAACAACCAAGATGGAGAATGAAAAAGGAGGCTAAAGAGGACTAAACGTTAATGAAAACTCATTGAAAATTGAAAAAAAATGGTTTACATTATGCAATCATCAGTATTGTCCTGAACATGCATGAAATATTTGCCACTTGACGTTGGGCAACGATCAATTAATCAATCATCAATCATGATTACAGTTCTTTCCAACAATTAACAGTCCACTGGGATACAATTTAGCTAGGTTCTTACCTTCTTGTTAATATTATTTATAAAGTATTATTTGTAAAACATAACGTTCATTTCTATGATTTCACATCTTGTAATTTTCTTCATTCGTAAAACAATAGGGTTGAACACCCACAGAAAGACAACCATGATATAAGGATACTTTAGATTATTTGGTGTTTTTTGCGTGCTTTTTTATGATGTCGCCTCGAAATACGAGAAGCATAAATAATTATAATCTACACAAGGAAAGAACAGAGTAAAGAAAAATTAAACATATGGAATAGGTGGATCACAAAACCGAAAAAAAACAACAACAAAAAAAAAAACCCCAAAAAACAAACAAAAAACAAAACAGAACAACTTATTAATTATTTTTTTTCATATCGTATTTGACCATGTCTAAATTCAAGATTTTGTTCGCATTTTGTCCAGTTTAAACCATTCTTGTCAAACTTGTGTGCCTTGTCATTTCCTATCAATTCAAAATACAATACAATCAAAAAAATCATTCTAAGGTCAATTTTATATTGAACGAATGCCGATGATCTAAATATTTGGTTTATAGAATTTTCAATTAAATGTATGCGTTTATCTAAATAATTATAGAAAAAAATGTTATCAAATACATTTAAATTCCTTCTCAATGAAACTCTTAACGACCATGTAAATTTAAGTAAATAAAATCAAACAAAATTAAGTTTTAATTGTTAGTTACTTATTCCTTTTAAATCTTTTCTGTTATTAGAAGTGAATGATACATGCGTTGTCACTATCTCTGTGAATCATTTTACTATCTCTCGCAGGTCCTCGTAGGTGTGAGGGAATCCATATCGCGAAGGACATCCAATTGATTTCAAAATGTGGGGGTACATTTGTAACATTACTGAAAATGACAAATATATCTATAATACTAAAATAACGAGGTCCAATTTATCAGCCGTCATCGGGTAAAAACGACAAATCAAAGAATTCAACTTTATATATAGCTAATATAGGACAATGGTGTAGATTGAAAATTACACCACTCCAGACCCTTTTGTTTTCCACATAATTAATAATGCCAATAATTAACAAGTTCCGGGTCGAATCCGATACCGATACCAATAGTATATTCACCTGTTACCTATTACCTTATCTGTACGTTCCGCATCTGACAGGCGCACCACCAAACGGTGTGTTTGATTTTTCTATATACACAGGTTATAATCACAGGGTTGACACTACTAAATTCAGTGAAATTTTTACCTATTGTAGTATTTTAATCAGTAAGACTTTACTAAAAATCTGGACTTAAAATAAGGCGTATAGGTACAGTTTTCAATTTGTTAGCGGGCATGACGTTAAACAGCGAATCAAAGAATTCAACTTTATTGGACAATGTTGTTGATTAAAAAATACTTAATTCCAGGACCTGAATATTACCAATAACTGATAAGTTCCAGGTGGACGGGTTCAAACAGAAAGGTTTGAAAGCAGAGAAAACTGTGTATCTTATAATCGGCACGACTTTATCAGATGACAATACCAATACTAAAATAAGGCTTACGCATAGTTCTATAATTTAATTCACGGGTGTGTTCTAGTATACATAAAAATTCCCCCAAAAAAAAATCTAGAAAGGAATAGAAGTTTACAAACACAATTTTTAATTTATTATGTTCTTTCCTTCTGTAATGTCAGCAGAATATGACGAACATATGTATATAGATTCCAACGAAGAATGTGAAAAAAATGTTTTTTTTTTGTTTTTTTTAATTATGTTCTTTCATTTTGTATTGTCAGTTCCGAGCGCTTCATCTACGAAAAGTATCAGAGTATATATTGCGAATAACCCGACGGTTTCAGTAGCGGAACAGAAAACGTTTACCCTTCCGGATCAGCACCGTTCATCTAGTTATATTTGCAGGTTTCTTGTTTCTTACTTTTTATTATAGAAGAAAAACTAAATCTTAGGATACGTATTAATTTCTTCGACTTTTGACCCTATGCCTTTCCCCGGACTTTTTTATGTCTTTCTATGTACATTGCTGATATCGAATCTACAGAACGATGTAGTTTTGCAATGCTAGGGGACAATTATTTTATATTCCAATGAAGGGGAAGCGGATTATTAATTTCGGTTCTTATCAGTCCATGTTATCCATTTTCATTATCCACTACCCTACCCCCATCCCCCAGAAAATAAAATTTACGCCCCTTTATTTTTGTGTTCTAAGTATATAATGTCTTTATAGTTTAAACATATTAATTTATAGTGGATTGGGAATCAATAGAAATAGTATTAAAAATTGATTGATAATGCTTACACATATTGTTCTTACGGCATTTTTTTGTAAGTACGTGTAAATAACAGCTGAACTAACAAACGCATAAATCTAAATTCCATTTTTGTTAATAGGAACACTTTGTTTCTAAACATAAACCACCTACTACCTACTTGAACTGACCACAACATCTCCAGTCAGTATATTAAGCAAATATATCATAAGTATTTACTACCACGTTCGATTGTCCTTAATTTTTAAGTATCTTAATTTTAGATTTCAATTTATGAATGGACCACTTATAGTAGTTGGTTTTTTTTTTACCAAATATTGTTGTCTGGTTTAAACATATAACTATGATTCACTTTACAACTGGTCAACCTTTCTCATTATACGAACTTGCTGAGTCCCCTTTTGATTTGCCTTTACTGCGGTTCGTGTAACTCGAATAATTCAATCCCTCTCCGTGTCCGGTTTCCTTCCACGCGAGGTTAATGTAGCCATCGTAGATCAGCGGAATATAACGACTGAATTATTGGGTTACTGTTCGTGTTATTCAAACTAACTATTTCGTGGTCCCTATTTAAGGATGAGGCAAATAGATGTAGATACGTTTGTTTTAAATTTTTGAGGGTCTTTAATCGTCATGAACTTGCATGAAATATTTGCCACTGGATGTAAAGCAACCAACAATCAATCAATCAATCAATGTATTCTTTGTTGTCTGTGGTCATTTTTCTCTATTCTTTATTTTACCATTTTTCTCTTTTTCTTATTTCTTAGCACTGGATTATTTTTCTATTCTTTTACGTTTTGATTCATTTTTCTATGATATTTCTTAATTGTTTGGTCAATTTTTTTTTTTAACGATAACAAATATTTTATTCAATAATTTCCTGATATATATATATATATGAAAATTACTCCAAACAGTGTTAGAGTTAGATATATATACAAGTACCTTAATAGCCCATGTAGATCGCATACTTAGGGACCCCTGGTTTTCTTGGTTCATTATTTTTAATATTCTATTTAACGTTCTCTATTTTGTTAACCCCATCGATACCCTCCTGTATGATTGTTGGTACATCTTAGAAATGCATTAACAATCCAAATATTATTGCCCAAAAAACGTACACTAAATAGAAAAGATTCTAAAAGAAGAAAACTGCACAAAAACAAACCAATGTTTTTATTTTTACAAATCTATTTATTCAATTTGTCTCAAGTGGTTTATAACCGTCTAAATAAACCGAATGAGAGTAAATTGTGTAATATACTGTGTGGGAACTTCAATATTTTATGAATGAACCTTTTGTTCTGTGTTTTAGTTCACTTTTACAATCCAATATATAAACATATGATTCGCCTAACTACAGGACAAATAAATAAAAAACACGTTATTATATTTTCAAGATTACTATCTAAAAAACTAAAAGTATATTACTCTACATCATTAGATAATCAAATAGTAAATCTAGTAAATCTAGCATGATTTCTTTTTTTTTACGGTACTTGAATTAACTTTTCAACTGATAGAAATCGAACATTTAAAAAAATGGACATGGAGAATGTGTCAAAGAGACAACAACCATTCAAAAGAGCAGAAACAGCCCAAAGTCACCAATGGGTCTTGTGGGTTTTTCAAAGATGAGAGCTGTGTGGAATAAAATTCATTTTTGGATAGCTGAGGATTAAAATAACCTTCCTATTGGGTTTATATGACCATTTAGATTATGTTATGTATGTAATATAGGCTGTTTTCTGTATAAAAGTCCGTAATTGCAGTTCCATTCCATACATTTGTCCGGCAATTATTGTTACGTTTTTTCCAACTTTTTGTCGGACGAACTTTGTGATTGAATTTTATGAAAAAATGAGGCAAAAAACACACGTTTTTCATTTGATCATTAGAAATATTAATGTCATTAGTTTCTAAAAAGGTATAACTCAAAGGCATTGGAATTTTAGTTTGGTCCAAATTTTTTTTTTTGGGGGGGGGATATGTGACAGTTTCACCCCCCGTTTTGCAATATTTTAGGGTAAATAAATGCAGATTGTTGCCATGGATACACATTTAAAGGAATTATATTTCACCCTTTTTAATTTTTGAAAATCAAATCTATGGAAGATACTGATTACATACATATGCACATGTACAACACAAACAGTTAGGTTAATGTATTAGAAATCCAGGAATAGGAGATGATAAAACATTTTGTGGTTCGTTTTTAATCTTATTTTCTAACTGTGGAGTTCTACCAGAGCAACATGATAGGTGCCACATTTTGAGCAGGATCTGCTTACCCTTCCGGAGCACCTGAGTTCACTCCCAGTTTTTGATGGGGTTTGTGTTACTTAGTCTTTTGTATTTTATGTTGTGTCGTGTGTACTATTGTTTGTCTCTTTGTCTTTTTCTTTTAAAGCCATATGCATGGATTTTTTGAAATTTTTTGTCGTACATACTTTAATTTTGGACACAAAAAAGTCATACTCGTTCGTCTTCTTTTCGTACTTTATGTCAAATATTTAAAGTTTCTTTAGATGGGCCGTTTTTACTCGATAGAAATAGGATTTAGGGAAAATTCTAAAGCATCGATTAATCCGACTCTCTTCCAAATTTATGAAGTAAATGTTTAAATAAGGTGACCTTGACAAAAAAATAAAGTAATATCATAATAGATATAATTATGTATTCAAAAAATAAATGTTTAATTCAACAACAGTAACTAACCAGCGTATTTATATTTATTTTGTAATGTGTTTCAAATCGGTCATTGCTACATTGTATATTAATATAATTCATAATCTTTATTAAGTATGAGGACATATTGGTATTTGTGAATGAACCTCTTAATACGATTTTAATGTTTTTTAATCTGTTTGTTTATTTTTAAGTTAAGTTCTGCACTTTGTTTAATAAACATATGATTCACTTCAATACTAACAACATAAGCTGTCAATTTTAGTGCTTATAGGTTTCGTTTCTTACAAATATTTCAATTATGTTCTTATATCCTAAGTATGATGGATGTTTATTTATCGTCAAGTGAGAAATATTTCATTCATAATATTCAGGACGACAGAATATTAAGAATGAATCGAATAGACAGGTTCAAAAAGTGGGTTAACCGAGAAGGGAGAGGCATTTGTTACTTCCACTGGAAAACATAATAAATTGGATAGGAATAAAAAGTCGAACTGCTTCTGGAAGATTTATATATAATATTTAGGGGATTATAGTAAGCAAAAAACGAAAAGATCAAAAGTTATTTCATGGTAACACGAGGCATCGAATTACACGAACCTTCCCCATCCCGTCAGCATAAAAATCTAACCCTAACACTGATGGGTTCAATTTTCAGACTGATAAAATATACACTCGATACATATGAATTTTATTCGGATGTTTTTAGGATTTTGTGATTATGATAACTAGTATATACTAATATGAATTCAATCGGACTAATTGCCCATCTACTAGAACATGTAGAAAGTTGTCACACTCGCTGAGAAATGTATCTCATGACAGTAAAATGAGACTCAATATAAAGAAGCTACTTGTAATCACCCGAGGTACTAAATATAAAAAAGAAGATGCGATATGATTGCCAACGAGTCAACTCTCCACAAGAGACCAAATAGCACAGAAATTAACAGCTATATGTCACCGTACGGCCTTCAACAATGAACAAAGCCCATAAGCATGTTAAAAATGCATCTGATGAAGATTTGACAATTATAATATCGAGAGAGAGGCTACACATTATGGTTAATTATGTGTCAAAGTGTCAGTTTCATTCACAGATCCAAAGAAACACTCCGAGTTTAATATTCAGGATAGATTTTGCGGAAAATCCCATACAACAATTTTCTTAACGTGTGGTTGAAAGCAACTTTAAACCCTAGAGAGACGAAATAAAGTGAAAAAAATGCAGGACAGAGATTACAACTTACAAATGCAGGATATTTTTCTCCATTCTAGCCCCACACCCATAAAAATCAAATGGTAGCTCCCTTATTGATTGACGGGTCTAGAAGAAAACCTAACAAAATAGGATATAAAGTCCAAATGAACGCCATAACACCGTAGAAGTACATTAGACAATTCTTTATCCCACGAATTATAGAGACAAATTTTGGGTAAACAAATAATATTTTCCTAAACACAAGCATTTTACCCAGGAGATATAAGCACAAGTAAATATGTATGTCCGTGTGAACTCTGTGTCCATTGCTAAAGAAATATGCATACAGATTATAATTGATAAAATCTTATGTCTTTAAAGCAACGGAAATATAAATATTGATTCAAATGTCGAAATTGATATGTTATGAAAAATAATAATTTATAACTTAAAAGTACAAATCTTGTTATAGCTGATATCAGACTAGAAAATGGGACCATTTATAAATGAATAACAATTTCGTTACTTATGAGTTTAAAAGTACGCTCGTATCTCTGTACGTGTTGGTTCGGTGTCTGTTCTTTATGAGAGAAAAAAAGTTATAAATTTGTATATGCATTTTTATTTTCTTTTGTCTTTTAAAGAAATAGAAGTTTATACATATAGATATAAGAAGATGTGGTATGAGTGCCAATGAGACAACTCTCAATCCAAATCACAATTTGTAAAAGGAAACAATTATCAAAGAACAGGCTTCATCACAGAGCATTGGATCACACATTATACAGGCTCCATCTCAGAGCCTTGGATCACATATTATACAGGATTCATCACAAGCCTTGGATCACATATTATACAGGTATTCATCACAAGCCTTGGATCACACATTATCAGCTCATCATAGAGCTTGGATCACACATGATACCGGCTCCATCACAGAGCCTTGGATACATATTATACAGGCTCCATCACAGTAGCCTTGGATCACACATGATACGGATCCATCACAGAGCCTTGGATCACACATACCGGCTCATCACAGAGCCTTGGATCACACATGATACGGCTCCATCAGAGCCTTGGATCACAATTATACAGGCTCCATTAAGAGCCTTGGATCACACATTATACAGGCTCCATCACAGAGCCTTGGATCACACAATATACAGGCTCATCACAGAGCCTTGGATCACACATTATACCGACTCCATCACAGAGCCTTGGATCACACATGTATACGGCTCCATCACAGAGCCTTGGTCACACATGATACGGCTCCATCACAAGCCTTGGATCACATATACAGGCTCCATCACAGAGCTTTGGATCACACATTGATACAGGCTACATCACAGAGTCTTGGATCACATATTATACAGGCTTCATCACAGAGCCTTGGATCACACATTATACAGGCTCCACACAGAGCCTTGGATCACACTATGATACAGGCTCCATCACAGAGCTTGGATAACACATGATACAGGCTTATATCACAGAGCCTTGTATCACACATTTTACAGGCTTCCATCACAGAGCCTTGGATCACACATTAATACAGGCTTCCATCACAGAGCAATGGATCACACATTATACGGGCTTCATCACAGAGCCTTGGAATCACACATGATACAGACTCCATCACAGAGCCTTGGATCACACATTATACAGGCTCCATTACAGAGCCTTGGATCACAATTATACAGGCTCCATCACAGAGCCTTGGATCACACATTATACAGGCTCCATCACAGAGCCTTGTATCACACATTATACAGGCTTCATCACAAAGCCTTGGATCACACATGATACAGGCTCCATCACAGAGCCTTGGATCACAATTATACAGGCTCATACAGAGCCTGGATCACACATTATACAGGTTTCATCACAGAGCCTTGGATCACACATTATACAGGCTCATCACAGAGCCTTGGATCACACATTATACATGTATGCACATTTAGTTGGATAACTACATTTTACAGCTCCACCACAATTGGATTATTGCAAATAATTACCAGCGTTCATCGAGAGTAACTTGCGACATCAACCCAAATGATGCAGGCTTATCACAGAGTTGGATCCCATTATAAGGCTCCGACAACAGAGCTTGGTATTAAATCTTATACTGCGCTCCATCCCAGAGCCTTGTCAATTATGCCATTAAACAAGTTGGTATCAAAAAATTATTACAAGTGTATGATTAATTTATTGTTTGTTTGCACTGTTATTAAGCATCGCATTGAGGGTCAACACAACGCTCTCCCCCAAAAAAACTAATAAAAGAAAGAAATTAGAGCATTTCCGTGATGTAAAAAGATATGATATTTATGCATGATTGGAAGAGATTCACAAAATCTAATTTTTCATAATGCATGAATAATTATATGTCGTTTTTATTTCTCCGCTTTCTATTTTTGTATACCACACGTGAGGAATCTGCTCTTGGACATTGTAACTAAAGACAAAAATGTCCATTTTTAGATTTTATTTATTTTTAATGTTCCGCCTACAAATCATTTGTATTTATTTGACACAGTTAATCCTAGATAAGTTGTATCATAAGGTTTCTTGTCCATATTTTACTCTCAATATAGTATTCACCTTGGTACTCAACAAAAATGCTTCTCGTCAGTATTTCTTGGGACTCGCTAACGGTAGTCGAGTTGTCTAAGTAGTTAAATACAGTATCACTAGCCTGCCAACACTGAAATTGTGAATTTGACTCAAATCTTAGCTGACTAGGATCGCCAGTTTTATCTGTAATATTTTTTGGGTGTTTTTAACATACACATTTAAGCACCGCTTTGCGGCTTTTTCCGGAGTGCCCGGAGAAAACCACCGACCTTCAGTAGGAAAATTGACAATCTTAGTCAATTAAGATAGGAGTCGAATGCACTCGCATAAGCGCAGAGTTTGACATCATAACCTCAGTGTTGACTGTCTAGTGAATACAGTAGTAACTTCTTAGACCACTCAGCCACTGCGGCACCTCCTGCATAATTGATAGGCAATGGGAATAAATAAAAGCAACGGAAACCTAATTTAAATTACTATGACATACTTTCCTACTTTTTTAAATTCTAGTAAGGTTTCATTCTTAAAATCAACCTTGTTAAGTCTCTATCTCAATAAAGGCTAATACTTATTGCCTTTGGAGAAAATAATGGTATTTTGTATCTGACCTCTCTGTCTTATTTTATAAATTTCGCCATGGCCCCTCGTGGTAGTATTATCCGTAAACATACACAACCCTCGTTCGTGATACATACATAATCGTAAGACGTAAACATACACAACCCTTGTCGCAATTTAAATGTTAAAACTTCCCCATATTAGTTTATTGCGGTTTTTATAATTATTGAATATTTCCAATGACAGTTGTTTCTATGGAATAAATTACTTTTAATGTCAGTGACGGTGACCTGGCACCATAGTCTGGCTCTCTAGAGAAGTTCGGGTTATACCTCAACTAGTACTTTTAGATAAAACATCTTCATTCGAGTGTCCTCGAGGATCTCCCCCACGATCAAACAGAGACAGTTACTGAGATATGAAATCATTGATAGGAATTAGTAAGATTAGTCATGGAACAAACGTACAAAATACGGAAATAAATAAAAGAAAAAGTTTAACATGGTATAAAGTAGAACTTAAAATTTTCCTTAGTAATCATGGGATTGGTTGACTAGATATATTGACCAGTTCTTGCGCAACTTGGTTTTTTGTCGAACAGTAAGCGCGTGATATACTATAAAAAGCTATAGGTACAAAGGGTATAATATGTATTTCAAAATTAATTTCATCTATGCATTTAATAGAATGATTGTAAAATGACACATAGACCAAAAATTAAAAGTAAAATCAGAACAAAGACCAAAATTAGGCTTGTCATTAAGTACATGTCATTGAATAATAATTTAAAGTAGGATTAAATAGTAAAGTGTATAAATCGTTATAAAATGGGATCAAATGTGATAAATCAGAACAGGAAATGCATTTAAAAGAATTGAACCAGAATGACCTGTGTCATGTGATAGTGAAAGACACTTGTGATGTAATAGAGACGAGAAGAAAAGGCTACTAATATGTTGATCATTCATCGTGCTAATTACGAAACAGTACAGCGTGACACCGACAAGGACATTAGGGGTCTTCTAGTTGTTCGTATCTGCAATTAATCTCAGATCTGTACTTAGTGTCGTTTTATTGCGGGGATGTATAAGTACCCTGCCAAGTCCACTCTGTTTTTGTCTTAGATATATTTCTTCTTTTATCCTTCTGACCTTTTCAACTGATTTCTATAGTTTGTTCTTATGTTGTAGTGTTACACCACTGTCCCAGGCTATGTTAGGGTTGGTCTGGTGCTTCAACGTGATTGACCCGCCACATTCTGTATGTTTCGGCTGTTCCAAGTCAGGAGCCCTTAATTCAGTGATTGTCGTTTCTTGTCGTGTTGCATATTTGGTTTTCATTCAATATTTTGTACATAAATAAAGCTGTTAGTTTTCTCGTTTGAATTGTCTTACGTTCGTCAATCTGGGTCATTTTATAGTTGAATATTCGATATAGGTATATGTTTTGGTCATAGTTTAACCTCGTACAGTGGCATATATTTGCTTACATCCATGTCATGTTGTCTCTAGTGGAGAGTTGTTTCATGAGCAATGATGCGACATCTTATTTTTTTTTAAACCAATAGACATCACCTTCTTTACCTTAGCCGTATTTGGCACCACTTTTTGGAATTTTGGATACTCAATGCTCTTCAACTTTGTACTTGTTTGGCTTTATAAATCTTTTGATATGAGCGTCACTGATGAGTCTTATGTAGACGAAACGCGCGTCTGGCGTACTAAATTATAATCCTGGTACCTTTGATAACTATTTACAACAGATTTAAAAACGTCTACTTCCAAATGTGATGATACGATGACTAGATAAAATCATTGGCAGTCCAATTTTTTTCAGGTTGGAAATCCAAAACTTTCTTCAAAAATCTGAAAAATCAGGCAGAAAATTAATAGAAATGTTTCAAGTGAAACCCCATAGGGAAATTTATTTTTTTTGAAAATTTCTCGATGATCATCTGTAAGTTTGTTTTTCATACATTTTTATTTACTCCTTCCAATTGATAAGACATTCAACCTGCATTAATATAACTTTATTCTAAATCTCATTGTATCTTTGAATACCGTATACAAATACAAAGTTTTTTATTGTCAATTATGACGCCCAATAATTTGAAAGTACAATTAAGTTCAATTTCATACAAGTGATTACATATTGATTACATTGATTATTTAACAATTAACGTATATGTCAACGTAAAGGTAACGGTTACCCATACTTCCAATGATCAGAAAATTAGCCCTTGATCCCATAATTAGCCTTTTTGATTTGAATTATGACTCTGTCAACATCAACGTTTTACTGAAATAAACTAATGGGAAACATTATTCTATTAAACTAATTTAAGAATAGTTTATTTATTTAAAGGTGTTTTCCAGTAGTACCGTCTGTAAAAGAAGTTACTTGACACACTGCATTAAATAACGTGATAAAATGGAACTGAAAACAGCTGACCAAAATAAAAATCTGGAGTTATCAGAAACTTCAATAATTTTATACAGCCTCAGTTTCGGCGATATCTCTTTCTTAAATTGTCCGTTTATTAATTCAAAAAGTTATAACTCCCGCTTGGAAAGTTTACAATAGAAAGATTTAGTTATTTTACTTTTATGTCCTTTTTGTCGTATAGCTCTTCAATTCATGGTTATTAAATATTTGTTTTCTTGAGTTTCTGGTACTATGTGTGTTTCAACTCAAAATGAAAATTTCAAACTACATAAAAGAAGAAGTTACTATGACAACGTCTAATAATAAAATTCCATTTAGCATATATTTTTGTTATATTGAATGTCTAGTTGTCAAAATAAACATTCACAAAGTTTCAGTTTGGCCCAGTGTTTGGAATTGTTTGTGTTTTGTTTAAACATGTTTGAAGATTATCCCATGTAAAGTGTGAATGAATGAAGACACGTGTAAACAGTTTAAAATTCTTCTTACAAATACAATCACCAAAATACAGCAATGGAAACTTTGAAGTAATATTCATTGTATATGAATAAAAATATACAGTGTCATTAAAGATTTATATTAAATCATTTACTAGTTGTTTCTATTAAAGGAACAACAAAGTGTTAATAAACTCATTTGCATTATAACGATCGATACTTGATAATGAGTTTAGAGTGGAGATTTCGAAATTTAATTAGAATTGAAATTTTGATTTTTTGAACGTATTAATTACGAAATTTAAAGTTTAAGTCATTTTATTGTTATATTTAACATATTCATAAAAACGGGAGGTTTGCCCTGCCACAAAACCAGGTTCAACCCACCATTGTTCCTTTAAATGTCCTGTACCAAGTCAGGAAAATGGCTATTGTTATATTATAGTTCGTTTCTGTGTGTGTTACATTTTGATGTTGTGTTTCTGTTGTGTCATTGTTTTCCTCTTATATGTGATGCGTTTCCCTCAGTTTAAGTTTGTAATTCGGATTTGGGTTTTTTCTCAATCGATTTATGAGTTTCGAACAGCGGTATACTACTGTTGCCTTTATTTATATAAACATTATGTTAGTACTTTGTTGTACACTTTTCTGTTACTGAAAAAGAATAGAGAAAAAATAATATGTTTTCAAAAGAACACAGTAATGAAGGACCCAATACATAAATTCACGAATAGTCTGAATGAACAAAGATACATATAAAGATATAAGAAGAGTATGAGTGACAAAAACATGAGACAACTCTCCATACAAGTCACAATTTGTAAAACAGTTTAAATTTCCTTTTACAAACAAAACAAAATAATCTAAAAGAGGGAAGAAAGATACCAGAGGGACAGTCAAACTCATAAATCGAAAAGAAAAAACTGACAACGCCATGACTAAAAGTGAAAAAGACAAACAGACAAACAATAGTACACATGACACAACATAGAAAACTAAAAAATAAGCAACACGAACTCCACCAAAAGCTAGGAATGATCTCAAGTGCTCCGGAAGGGTAAGCAGATCCTGCTCTACATATGGCATCTGTCGTGTTGCTCATGTTATAACAAGTCCGGTAAATAGTTAATTCGGTAGGTCACATTCATGAAGGGGAGGGGATTGTAGTTACGACGTAAGGAACATAACCGATACCATAACGGTCAACCAACTAGTGAAATTTACGAAGGGATGATTTCAACTTCACCATTTTCTAAACTATGTTTGTGATATTGAATACAGCTTGTCAGGTTTGTTTTACACTTTCTGTGTTTAGTCTAATAGAAAAAGAAAATGATATGGTTGCAAATGAGACAACTCTTCATACCAGACCAACTTACTAAGAGTACTGTAAATTGGTGTACCGTTGGCCAAGATAAAAATGACTCGTTTGTCATAAAAATGTTTATTGTAGTAGAATCATCACCCTGTCAGCTTTTGGTCTTTTTTTCTCTCGGAGACTGTACATTTATTCAATGATTTGATCTAAGAACACTTGTACTGTCAGCTGTACACACAACAATGTTATTCTAACTTGTACCGTGGTCCAATATCATATGACTTTTTTGTCCTTGAAGATGTCTGTGTTAGTAGTATTACGAATATAATTGACTTAATTAAAAACTATTTAAAATTACAACATATTTAATCAGCTTTAAATACTTTCAGTGGTTAAAAATCAAAGTTGAGTCACTGGGGCATTCGGTGTAAGATCTCCAGATTGAAGGCCTATTTCCAGATAAAAATAGTAGTAATTGTTAGATAAAGAATTACCACTTTGATAAAAAAATATGTGTTGAAAAGTATACATTGTATAGGTTTTAATTATACAAGTAATCATTTTATTATTTAACAATACAAAGGATTAACGGAAGGACACACTGTTTTTATCATTTGCAGGCTGAAAAACGATTCTGACCAAAGCACAGAATTTTTTTGTTGTAGATTTGTTATTAAAATATTCCAAGGAGAGTTAAAACTCATAAATTTTAGTCCGAAATTAGAATGACAAAGATATGAAAAAATCTAATATGTAAATGTACTTGTAGTATTTTTCATAAATCAGGCCGTTCAGTTTTACACATTCCACACATTTCAATATGCTGGAGCATTTCATAGCTCACTATAAGGTATTTTTTTACTCATTGTTGAAGGCTTAGATCTTACGCAATAGAGGTAATTTGTTTACATTCTCGAACTTTGGTCAATGGTATTAAGTTTACTCATTGACAATCTAACCGCTTCTTCTAATTTGTATGCGTCTGATGTAGTACTTTAACTGTTTTCAAACATTGAGCAGAACCTTCATTTTCTCCATTCAGCACACATGACTGCTTATCGAACAACTGCGGAAATTGCCGAGGGTTTTCGATTACAGCTGTCCTGACGTCGCAGTCAGATAAGAATTCCGATATTATAGCGATTTGTTTTATTAATAAGAAACATGCTACTGGGTGAGTATCGCAATATCAAGAATTAGCATTTTCGGATTTTCTGTATGCAGATTTTTCTGAAATCGCAATAACTAGTCTCATATTATTGTCCATTCTTCAAAAAGCGCATAATGAATGTACCCAAACATTTCTTAATTTACAATACATCGAATCGATTTACTATACTATTCAAATTAAAAATAAATTTAAATTTACAAAATAATTGCTGTGACATCATGTCTTATGTCTGAATTTGACGAGGAACTATAATATCTTAGTTTCCATTGTTTGAGCAAGACAAATACAATCAAAACATCGCCTAACGCCTTATCAACGCACCAATTACAGTATGGACACCAAGAGAGTCTTGAATATCCTTTCTATTTAAATAGTTGTTTTAATTCTACTTATTTCAGTTCGAGTGTGGCATTTGATATGCAGTATATTATAAGATATAATAAAAAGGTTTAACACGGGATGAATGAAGATTTAAATTTATAGAATGTATCAAATTTAAAGGATTCAATTTTAGCGTTAATTACGACGACCTTGCATTTTTTCAGACAACATGTATAGAAGTTTGTCACTATAATAAAATGTTTAAAGTTCAAGTTGATGCAACCACAAAGTTTTCATGACGTAAACGTACATGTGGGTATAAAGTGCACAGACGCGTGCCATGCAGCTGATATAATGTATTTCTTAATGAAATTAGTATCAATTATGATATTAAACGATGTAGTTGTCATTTTGGTTGTTACTAGGATTAGCTACTATGGCATGATCCTTTGAATATTTGATGTGACGCAATGCACGGCATAAAATCAAACAGCATCATTCATTTCATTTGACTTATTCTTACGTTTACTCCTTGCTCGAAAGGATTTTTGTTTTGAGTCCGGGACATTGTTTGTGTTTGTTTTGTTATATATTGCACCTACATGTCTTAGCTTTTCAGTAAGTTTGGTGTTGATGGCAAATGTAGTAAGATAAACTCTTTTTTTCACAGTTATTTTGAGCCTTAGTGCTGGACATATGATACAGACACTTTTGAAGACAATATGTTGACCCTCGAGATTGTTTACAGTCTTTGGTTCCTATCTGTTCTATGAAGAGTTTAATTCTAGACAAATACCCGACATTTCCTTTTAGCCCAAGCAATCATATTTATATAAGAGCTCGTGTTCCCTGATCCAAATTATTGAATTTTTTGTATATTTCGTATTTATGTCTTTCTTAAATTACATGTTTTTACATGTTTTTACTGCACTTGTTTTGTACCGTTTCTAACTATGTTGATGTATAGATGATGAGATGATACTTAGGGGTAAAACAAAAACAATAAGTCTAAGTAAGAAAAAAAGTCTTCGATATCCTTTCAATTCAAATCTTTTTCCTTTCCTACCTATTATATTTCGAGTGTGGCAGATATGCTATGCAATATATAATAATAAGATATAATAAAAAGGTTTAACACGTAATGAAGATTTATAATTCATTGAATATATCATATTTAAACGAATCAACTTTAGCGTTAATTACAACAACCTTGCATGTTTTCAAAGTACATGTACAGATTTTTGTGTTTATAATAAAAGTGTATAAAATTCGAGTTGATGCAGCAACAAGGTTTTCATGACGTAAACGTACACGTGGGTAAAAGGTGCACAGACGCGTGCCATGCAGCTGATATAATTTATTCATTAATGTAAAGAGTTCTATTATCAAACAACGCAGTTGCCATTTGGGTTGTTATTAGGTTAGGTTACTATGGCATGATCCTTTGAATTTTTTGATGTGACGTTAACTTACGTTATGCATGGCATAAAATCAAACAGCATCATTCATTTCATTTGACTTATTCTTACATTTACTCCTGGCTCGAAATGATTTTGTTTTGAGTCCGGGACATGGTTTGTGTTTGTTTTGTTATATATTGTACCTACATGTCTTAGCTTTTCAGTAAGTTTGGTGTTGATGGCAAATGTAGTAAGATAAACTCTTTTTTCACAGTTATTTTAATCCTTAGTTCTGGACATATGATACAGACACCTGAATGGTTTTGAAGACAATATGTTGACCCTAGAGATGGTTTTCAGTCTTTGGTTCCTATCTCATAGACAAATACCGGACATTTTATTTTAGCCCTAGCAATTATATTTATATAAGAGCACTGCTCTTGTTCCCTGATCCCAATTATTGAATCTTTTGTATATTTCGTATTTATGTCTTTACCCTTGTACTGTAGCTTTATACATATATAAAGATTTTTTTTAATAAACTATGTTTACAATAAGCCCTAACAATGGTCATCCATTTTTAAGAAAGCCATGACACGATTTTTTTTTAAATCAACGAAATTATGCTACATGTATCGTAAAAAAGATTTCATAAATTACATGTTTTTACTGCACTTGTTTTGTACCGTTTCTTTTGACTATGTTGGTGTATACATGATGAGAGGATACCAAGGGCCAAAAAAAAAAACAATAAGTCTAAGAAAAAAAGTCTTCGATATCCTTTCAATTCAAATCTTTGTCCTATCCTACCTATTTCAATTCGAGTGTGGCAGATATGCTATGCAGTATATATTAAGATATAATAAAAAGACTTGACACGTGATGAATGAAGATTTAAAATTCATTGAATGTATCATATTTAAACGATTCAACTTTAGCGTTAATTACAACAACCTTACATGTTTTCAGACTACATGTATAGATTTTTGTCACTCTAATAAAATGTATAAAGTCAAGTTGATGCCACCACAAGGTTTTCGTGACGTAAACATACACGTGGGTATAAAGTGCATAGACGCATGCCATGCAGATAATATAATTTAATCCTTAATGTAAAGTGTTCTAATATTAAACGACGTTTTGGCCATTTTGGTTGTTACTAGGTATGGTTACTAAGGCACGATTCTTTGAATATTTTGATGTCACGTGATGCACGGCATTAAATCAAACATCATTAGTCATTTCATTTGACTTAATATACTAAAATTTACTTTTGGCTCGAAATGATTTAGTTTTTGAGTCCGGATTATTGTTTGTGCTTGTCTTTGTTTGTCTTTTGTTATACATTGCACCTAATAAAATTGACTGAAGTGGAAATCTAGTTAAATAAACTCTGCTTTTCCAAAGTCATTTTGAGTCTGGGGACTTTTCAAAGCTGGACACGTCTTGCTTGGTTTTGAAGACAGTATATGGTTTCATTTTTCGTTCATATCTTATTGACTTGTGTATTTTACCTTATTAACTCCTCATGTTCATCCTGTATTTGAGAAGAATCTGAATTAAGCAATTTGCTCAAACTTAACGATTTCATGTTTAGTTTACTACATCTTAACAGAATTTACAAATTAAACAGAATATAGAAGTACTAACAGAGAATAATTTCTTTAACATTTGAAAACTAGTAGCTTTTTTGGACCTTTCTCACTTTTCAACAAATTCTTTTAAATGTATTACCACATTTGGTTATCCTGACATTGATAAGTTCACCTCCAAGTCGAACCAGTTACACAGCCTACCTTATACAAGATCTAAATATGACACATAGTATCAAAAACGCAAGGAGAAATACTTATACAGATGACTATCTATAATCACAGTGACGTGTCTAACTACTATTAATTATATGACCTTGATGATTTAACCGAAACCAAACGCCATTTATAAAAGGCGTCAAAAGTTAAGTTCAAATTATATTCAATTTTTAAATATTTTGAATTATAGGTCACACGAAAGTTAAATGATTATATGCCATCTCAATTACTAAATTATACCCTTGGGTTTTAATTTTTTCTGTAAGTCAGTAGGCTTATAAACAGTATCTATGACTGATTGATATGTATCTGAGACTGTGTAAAATGTACTGTAATGTAATATTTGTTTAGTGGGAGGACATTTGTCTATTTTGTGACGTCACATGCTTCCATCCTTGTAAAGTTTGGTCGTTGTTAGGTGATAATACTTTGGATTTTTCGGCCCGAATATTTTCCATCTTTTTTGTGCAATACTCTTATGACATATAATTATAAATCCATAAATTAAAAAAATGCTTGTGAAATACATGATGAATTTGTTGTCTTAAGCTACCACTTAAATTAAAGTTTATGATTTTTTTGCATATGCTTGGTTTAAAGTGGTATTAAACACCTTGACTCGCATTAATTTCGCTGGTTTAATTTCGATAGAATTTTGACAAACTATTGATCCTTTGACAAAAATATATAAATTTCAAAAAAACTTGAAACACACTTTTCGGAAGAATTTCATTGGATATATAGTAGTTTGACAAGTATTTAATTTTCATTATTGCGAAAATTGATATTTCCTTAACAATAGAACGTGATTTTTTTACAGAGTAATTTCCCTTCAGTGTTATGTACCACCTTAAACAATTTTGTATTTAGTCTTTTAAATCATGATATATATATATACATGTACAAATGTATATGTGAATCCATTATGTAATAAGACTCAGAAATGGAGCATACGGTGACCTATAGTTGTTAATGTCTGTGTCATTTTGGTCTTTTGTGGATAGTTGTCTCATTGGCAATCATACCACATCTTATTTTTCATATCTGTTGATTTGAACAATCAATTTAACACCTAAATATTTAAAAATCTATACGTATTTAGTTTTCAAATGTTCGGGTAAAATTGTTCCTGATTAGATATACCATTATAGATATAACAACCAATATATACAAATTAAAATTGAAATTTAATGCAAACAAGCTGGTTGTTTCCAACTATTTCAGTATTTTTTAAAAATGTAGATAAAGTTCAGAAAATACTCCAAACTGATCAAATTATAGAGTATCATTTTCATATTTGATAACAATCAAATCCATTCGACACAACTCGGCTGATTCCGTACCTTTAGTTAAGACAGCAGACGAGTCGCGGATATACCAGAGGATTGCCGATCGCAATCAAATCATAATTAAACAAATGAGACAGACTATTGACATTCTCATTACTATTCCATTCATCACATGATTAAGTTATTATGTATACAATCAGGTTAAAGAGACGTTAAATTCAAATCGATTAAATATCAAATTAAACATTCATCTGTTTAAATTGGTATTTTTGTTCACACAAAAAATTTTTTTTTTCTTTTTGTTCACATAAAAAACTATTGTGTTTGTCAATATTTACAAGACTAATATTGCTTGATTTATATTTAATCTGTCTCCCATCAAACATGTCAAAGTTATACAGCAATTTAACCGTTTACAAATTAGCCAGAAATCAATTCACTGATAAGTTTTGAAAGAAAAAAATCACGGAAATAATTGACAGCAAACGGGATTGTTGTCGAAAACGGCCCCTTAATTGACATCTTTTTTTAACAGAGTGGAATTGATAATGGCAAGTTCTTTTATAACACAAAAGTAATTTGTTTAAAATAATTGCATAAGAAACAAAGTATAACAGTGCTACAACCGAATAGTTGCGATTTGCATTGTGCGCGTTAACAGAATTGACAGAAAAAAACCCAGACTGTTGATTGGTTTTTTTTTGCCATATTTGATTTTTTTTACCATGCTTTCGTCATTTTATAATCGACTTTAGAGTTTCGATTTTCCCTTTGGTATATTCCGCCTATTTTTTTAAGTACATGTACTGTACTATAATTAAGCCCATATCAATGACAATTTACGTCAACACAGGAGTGTTGACTACTGCATGGCCAGGTATGGATGCCCTCGGAGAGAAACCTCCACAAGTTTAAGAATTGACCAAGTGGTTGTAAATAATAGTTATCAAAGGTACCAGGATTATAATTTATTACGCCAGACGCGCGTTTCTTCTACATAAGACTCATCAGTGACGCTCAGATCAAAATAGTTATTAAGCCAAACAAGCACAAACAGGAAGAGCATTGAGGACCCAAAGTTCCAAAAAGTTGTGCCAAATACGGCTATGTTAATCTATTCCTGGGATAAGAAAATCCTTAGTTTTTCGAAAAATTCTAAGTTTTATAACAGGAAATTTATAAAAATGACCGAAGTGCTGACTACTGGGCCGGTGATACTCTCGAGGACGAAACGTCCACCAGTAGTGGCATCGACCCCCCATATGTTTTCTCTCGTCGACATATAAGATTGATGTTCCCTTTGCTATCTCCGACCTCTCTTCTAGCATAATACATGTAATAAGTACTGTCAGTTAACTGCTAGTAGTCTGTTGTTATTTATGTATTATTGTCATTTTGTTTATTTTCTTTGGTTACATCTTCTGACATCAGACTCAGACTTCTCTTGAACTGAATTTTAATGTGCGTATTGTTATGCGTTTACTTTTCTACATTGGCTAGAGGTATAGGGGGAGGGTTGAGATCTCACAAACATGTTTAACCCCGCCGCATTATTGCGCCTGTCGCAAGTCAGGAGCCTCTGGCCTTTGTTAGTCTTGTATTATTTTAATTTTAGTTTCTTGTGTACAATTTGGAAATTAGTATGGCGTTCATTATCACTGAACTAGTATATATTTGTGTAGGGGCCAGTTGAAGGACGCCTCCGGGTGCGGGAATTTCTCGCTACATTGAAGACCTGTTGGTGACCTTCTGCTGTTGTTTTTTTTCTATGGTCGGGTTGTTGTCTCTTTGGCACATTCCCCATTTCCATTCTCAATTTTACTAAACATCATTTAATTTTAACTTCATTGGAAACACTACACGTACCGCCATTTATTGTTGCTGCAACTACATACAGTATCATGAGCTGTATTTTATTTTACAAAAATTTAAACCGGAGTAAACTGGATACAACTACATCCATCTAAAATAAGTATGGCCAATGACCTCTTGAACATAATAAAATGACAATAAATTGCTTCGGCATGCTTTCGAATAAAAATTAAAATGACATAAAATGCACTGGAATGATCATTTTTGAACTATACAATAGGTTATCAATCGCACGAATAAAGACAAAATCGTGACAATCATAATCTCAATTCTAATAAAAAACATCACTTGAAATGTCATAATAGGGTAGGCAGAAAACTATGACATGAAATATTTTTCATATACACAGAGTAGGGCATTACGTAAATTGCAAAAGTTAAATAAAGGCAACAGTTGTATACCGCTGTTCAAACTCATAAATCCATGGACAAAAACAAAATCGGGGTAACAAACTAAAACTGAGGGAAACGCATAAATATAAGAGGAGAACAACGACACAACACTACAATGTAACTAACACACACAGAAACGGACCAAGCATCAGACAAAATCCACGAGAATAACAAATATAACATCAAAACCAAATACATGAATTTGGGATAGACATTTTCCTTAAAATGAATCTTTGTTTTCAAATTCTGCATATTATCAGTATAGACATTAATACAATTTAAATTTAATAGAGATGAACAGTAGTAAAAGCAGATATGTTGTAGGTTGTATTTATGTAAATATTGACAATGCAATTTCACAAAGGAACTCCTTTTACCGCTAAAACTGTACCACTTTTTACTATGAAGTTTTGAAAAAAATCTTATCCTAGACTTGAAAGTTCATATGCACGACAATTTGTTCAAAGGTCAAAATATAAGGCTGTGCGGCATATTTTCAACGTTTATATGCCCTGAACTTCTCAGAGTTTAAACTAACACTAATTTTCTTAACTAACCCTACCTCGAATGAAAGGTTACCACAGACTTCAATGTAAACAATATTCACATATATATTTACTGGTAATATTCCCAAGTTATGTCTCTGTGAGATGGAACACAGAGAGCATAACTGGGAACCAGTATATAAACAAAATTAATTTTCTATGAATATTCAAGATCTCCCCAAAAGAGGCGTGTTTTGAGAAACAGCTGTATTTACAAAGTGCACCCTGTAAGTCAAATAATCTTGTATTGTTCTTTTTCAGTCTTATGAAAACATATTTTGAAAGTTTGTGTACAAAAGTTAAAAGAAATATCTCAGAAATAAGCATGCGTACAAATAGAAAAAAAAAAATGAATAATCAATCCTTAAATAATCCTCATACCCTCTGACCCCAAAACACAATATCAAATTGTACAATAAACTACTAATTTTGCTGGGCCTTGGTAGCCAAGTGGTCTAAGTAGACATACTACTGTAATCCAAAGCCAGTCAACACTGAGATTGTGCAGATGCACACGACTTCAAACTTAATCGACTAGGATCGTCAGTTTTCCTATCGAAAGTCGATGGCTTGTACGGGCCCTCCGGCTTTCGCCATCATTAAAAACTGGCAGCCACAATATATACCAAAAATAAGCGCCTAAAAGTGGCGTTAAAACACAAACAATCAATCATTTAATCTAATTTTGCGCTACCCTTTGATTCAATCATAGCCTTAAAAGAATTGCTTACTTCAATATTTTGAAGTTTTATCTGTCAAGTAAAATCATGTATTTTTTCAAGTAGATTAAGTCTATTATCTATGCAAACGTTTAGGGAATTTTTCGGTAACTTCTGTTTTAAATGCAAATAGTGCAATTCCACATTTTATAAAGCAAAACAAATACATCATCATTGTTAAACACACAAATAGATATTTAAACAAAGAATGCAAGCATTACGGGTGATAATCTTAGATAAACAATACGAGTGCAAATAGTTTTTCTATGTGACGTCGTCAAAGAATTAACATTGTAAATAATATTTCACAGCGACAATTTAAAACCTTCTTACTATATCAATAATGTTATCCTAGGATGCTGTAGAGTTTATGTCGATAATCGAGTAGTCGCCCTAGTCATATGTAATGTTTACCGGTGCTCTTGTACTACGTTAAATAAAGACAACAGAAGTATACCGCTGTTTGAAAATCATAATTCGATTGAGGGAAACAAAGCCGGGTTAAAAATATGATTTCCATACTGAGTAAACTGCATTTTGTTTTATTGTTATCGACTCTCATTTGACTCGCAAGCAATACTCTTTTTTGAGAATCATTGACATAACCTCCATATTAACTAAAAATTAAAAATCGAAAAAGAATCGATTATATAGCTCTCAAACTGGTTCTCTCTTTTTCTACATTGATGATATGTTTCCATCTTCTCTTAACCGCCTTAATTCTTGTGGTATTTTGATATAATTTTATCATAGGAGGCTGTGAGTACTGTATATGTCGAAAATGGAGTAGTCGTCCTACTCATATTTAATGTTAACCGGTGTGCTTGTACTACGTTAAAAACAGTTTTCCATAATGAGTTAGGGGGCTACCATTTAATTTAGGAGGTGGGTTAGGGGCTAGAATGAAATATAAAAACGGCAGGACAGGAGTTTTGAGTAAAAAAATGGCAGGATGGACAACTTCGCAAAAATTAGGGAGGACCGAATAGTGTGACAAATAAATAGGCAGGACGGGAAAAGATTACAAATAACAAAAAAATGCAGGACAGGGAGCTACTATTTGATTTTTAGGGGGTCGGTAGTCCAGTTTGAAATAAGGGGCTACCCTTTGATTGTTAGGGGGAGGGAGGCGGCTAGATGAAATTTAACAAAACTGCAGGACAGGAGTTTTGAGTTAAAACATGGCAGGATCAGCAACTTCGCAAAACTAAGTTAGGACCGAATAGAGTGAAAAATAAATAGACAGGACGGAAAAAGATTACAAAAACAAAAAATGCAGGACAAAATTTTTCATTCTACAAAATAAAGGTAACAGTAGTATACCGCTGTTTAAAAGTCATTAATCAATTGAGAATAAACATATCCGGGTTAAAAACTTAACATGGAGAGAAACACATCAACTATAAGAGGAAAACAACGAAACAACAGAAACACTGAAGTGATACATAAGAGAAACACATCAACTATAAGAGGAAAACAACGAAACAACAGAAACACTGAAGTGATACATAAGACAAACGACAATGCAACACACACATAAACGAATTATCAAATAACAACTGACATTTTACTGACTTGGTACAGGACATTTTAAGAAAATATGGTGGGTTAAACCTAGTTTTGTTGCAAGACAAATAAAATAGAATGAGAAATTCACATAAAGAGAAGCAGAGAGGACGTTTGACTGTTTTGGATTATGAGACACCCACACCTATTAAAAAATTCAAACAAACAACAACAAAATCAACTTATTTCAGATTAATGTATAACAAACAACACTCTCCAAAATGATTTGCGGGCTGTGCAACGATTTATATTGAAATGTTTTACTTTATAAGATAATGCCTTTCGTGTTTCGTGGGTGTTAGTTAGTTAAACTAATGTTGACGGAATTCTGATAAACACATCATTCATTCTCATTCATAAAAGCACTTAAAATTACTATTCAATGTGATTATGAAGAAGGAATCCTAAACATCGATATATTTAGTCAATAAGCAAATCGTCTATATGGTCAGTTTATGGAACGGTATGTTACTGATAAAGTGCAAAAGACCAAATGAGAGAAATGTTTAATGATTTGTCTCCAGATGATGACGTCTTAAAAAAAAGTCAAAATTAATATTGGATTCATATTCGTAAATTTTGTATGGAAATTATGGACAATGCAAAATGTAGTATTTTAAATACAAATTCTAATATGTCTCGAAAGTTTAAGGCAGACCACAATTCAAAGCAATTACATAAGCTTATCCTCATTAAATAAACATTAAAAAACAACCGAAAGAATATAAAAATTAAAAATCCACGAGTATATAACTATATTCACAATGTTCCGCTTTCACTATCACATATCCATGTTCGTTGAACAACGAAATCTTGTTCAAAACCCTAATTTGATATGTACATTGTATCTGTAAAAATTCACATCATGATGAACATGTGAAATGAGTGTGCAAACTTAATATAGCACAATATGCATCTGAACGAATCTGACATGTTTTTACGTAACTAGTGCTGATTTTGTACTAGTAGCGGGGGTATACTTTAATTAACAATAAAGATATATTGTATGGTATCCAATGAGACAACTTTAAAATTTCTCTCAAAGTCCAAAGGTCGTGAACAATTAAAAATTACCGTATGGCTTTCAAATCAAGATCAAACATACAAAGCACTGACACAAAAAGACAAAAGACACACTGTACCAAATTAAGAGTACTCCCAGTTACTGAAATGTAATTCAAATAATACCTTGGCCATGTTTTATCTGATGAAATACAATTTAAACATGTATAGTTATAAGTTATACAGTTGAGAATGGAAATGAAGAAAGTGTCAAAGAGATCCGACCAATGAGCAGACAACAGTCGAAGTCAACCAATGGGTCTTCAACGCAGAGGGAAAATCCCGCACCCGGAGGTGGTCCTCAGCTGGCCAGAAGCTCCTAAGTTGGGACAGGTGCAAAAATGCGGCGGGGTTAAACATGTTATGAAAAATATTAACCCTCCCGATACCTCCTGTCATTATAGAATAAAGAAACACATAGCAATATGTATTCTTATAAAAGCATGAAATATAGTGCAATGCCAAAATATCATTATCCGACAGGATGTAGAATCATTAGTGTAAATAACTAGTCCGTGATATATGGTTTGTGATGCATTGTACCATTTAAAACAAAATCTACGTTAGAAACAAAGACATTATAGTACCCAATAAAGACAATAATTATAGTTGATATGGTTTGTATTTCGCTTTCCTCGTCAGATAGTTGAGCCGATCATCATGCATTTCGTGTATGAGCGTAACCTTTCCCTAAATCCTATAAACTCTTTTTTTTTCTTTATTAATACCACATAAAAAGTCCGAAATTAAATTATAACAATAGGTTTATATTTTCTATGACATATATTGTCAACCATTAACTAAATGAATCATGTTCTTATTAGGACAAATAATGAATACTCAGTATGATGCTTGCAATAGACGCCAATAGAAAGTATAAGGAAATAAATTTGAAATAACATGCATTGCACTGTTGGTACAAAGAAATAAATTGGATATAAAGTACAAATAAACAGATAGTTAAAATAGTTTTTGCTTCACAACTGCCATCGAAGAAAAGGAAACATCGTGTCAAGCTGATGTAGTAATACGATTTGTAATTCTTGATTTATAAACTTGCAAATTGCGTTCTCAATGTTTACAGCGTGTTACTATATCTTAAGTAAATGTTTTTTAGTCTGAAACCAAATTTGATATGGAACGGTCATTTTGAACTTACTAAAATATAAAACAATACATTATTCAGTCATTTTTAGTCTGTTCTTCCTCTCCTTTTTTAGCAGCTCGTCAACTAAATTGTTTTTTTTTCATTCTACAATATACGGATATGGTATATACAATGTATATCCAGGAACATATATATACTGTTCCCAGATATATCCAGGCATATCTGTATGTCTCAATGAAAAGGTAGTAGACAAACAATTAACTTCCTAACTTATTTAATGATTCTAATATGTTGTGAGTAACCTAACATTTGTCATTAGAGGAGCTTGAATCGTCACCCCTTCCAACACACTCGATTCGCAGACTATTTCCTTATGTATTTAGCTTTGTGTTGATTTGTTTGGTAACTGATGCTTTCATGAAGTCTTTACGACATGGTATTGTCTAAATTGCCTTTAATTGCCGTTAAGGATGTTTGCTTGTAAGGTTTTGAAATTTTGGTAAGATTTTTGAAATCCTCTGGTTTTACCTATTTGAATGTCTTAAATGGACCCCCATTTTTCTTTTCATAAATCTTTTACATGTATAATTATAAGGGAGCTACCATTTGATTTTTAGGGGGGGGGGGCTAGGATGAAAAATTTTGTCCTGCATTTTTTTTAGTTGTAATCTCTGTCCTGCCTTTTTATTTTTCACTCTATTCTGTCCTGCCTTTTTTTTTTTTTTAGTTTATCCTGACTTTTTTTACCTAAATTGTCATCCTGACTTTTTTTTTTGCAAGTGTCTCATCCTGCCTTTTTTTTTTAATGAAAATTCCTGTCCTGCCTATTTTTTTCATATTTCATCCTAGCCCCCCCCCCCCTCCCCCATAAAAATCAAATGGTAGCTCCCTAAGACATTTGTAAAAGTCTTCTAAAATCTTATTTATTTGTTAATATATTTTGAGAACTTTTATTGGTCCATGATAAAGGTACGAACAATCAAGAGAGAACATTTTCCCGGCAAAATTCCAATGGCTAATATCTCGAAATCAAGCACATTGATCCCCTTTATTTTTTTTGCCTTTTTGATTCCTCAATTTATCCCCTATCAATACATACTAGTGTTATGAAAAGCTATTGATTTTGAAACTGAGCAGCAAACTTCCTGAAAGTGTATTTCTGACTTAGACGGAATAAATGGCAAGTGTCCCATCATCGAATGAAAGGTCTATTCATATACATTTCCGCAATACATATTAACAGTTACATCACCATTAGGGTACATCCATGTATGAACGATTACGTAATACAAGAACTAAAGGACGATGTTGAACATGCCTAATGCTTGAACTTAAATCTGGTCATATCATATGACTTTTTTGGTGTCAGTTAAATAATAACCAGTTAGACATATACAAGCTCCTTCAAAATCATAATGAAGACAATACAGATTTACAAATTTTGGTCAATATTTGGAACTTAAAATGATATCAATGGTGATTTGAATTCAAAGTTTAAAAAAATAGAGTACATTATCTTTTTTTTTGTGCAAGCTCAAATTATGCAGCATAATGTATCATACCGAGAAAACTTTCAATGTATTGATTTTTGGCTACAATTAGTCTGCGAAACATTCCTGGCATTTGCACATGGACCATACCTTCGTATCAGAAGCTGTGAAAAATATATGAATAAATTACAGTCATTATGAAAACCTGCCATTTTTTATATAAGGAAGAGGAAACTGAATTATACGTTTATAACACAGACGTGTCAATGGCTTCCCTGTTCCAATTAACTGATTAATTATATATGCTACAACATCATCGTGTTGGAAATGTTGTATAAAACATGTACAGATATAGCATGTTTAAAAAGTAAAGATGGAACATACCAATGTGATATTTAAGCTGATACATGGAAGACAAAGTGTCAACGCCAAAGCAGAAGAAAAAAGTCTAATGAAAAACGTTGAAAAGACAAAGAACAGTTTAGATAACTAAAAACTTAGTGTAACACAATCCCACTTAATACAGATGATATCTGATCACAAGTGCTACGTAGGTATGCAGATCATATTTCATATGTTGCATAATAAAGTTATTCTGTAACTATGAAGTCGGTGATGACAAATTAGAGGACAAGAGGACGAAGTTGTTGTATCGACAATTGGATAAGAAACATGATGCATCGTGATCAGTATTATTTAAGATATGGTTAAATTCGTGTTTGGACTTCATTTTGAATGTCCCAATTTTATTTCTGTATTGCCTTAGAACAGGGGTTTCACATGTTAAAAAAAACATGGAGATTTGGTTGGTTAAGAATTATAGACCTACAATCCTTCATCCATGAGATAAGTTCGTATCTTTTTAAATTTGTTTCTGTTAAATATCATTTTCAATACAAATCCAGGAAAAAAAAAACCACACACAAATAAAAACCACGAAGGATAAACAAAACTTGAGCGTGCGGTTACATTCGTCATACCATAATTCCTTCTGCTAATAATGTTTCGGGCTTTTGTTTAAATAGTATCATGTGATAATTCATAATTTTCTTTTAATTATTTGCAATTTATGATTTTTTCACATGCTTTTGCTTTCATTTTGTTAACTAATTTTTTAGTTTACATGTAAAACAGTCAAATATTCATTTTAAAGAATCTTTTTTAATACTAAGTAAAAATAATTTTCTCCATGTAATCTTCTGTAAATATAATGAATAAAAAGGGAGGGATAACAAGAAAAGAAATAACGATATATAACTATACAACTTTTATAGCACTACTCTTACATAAGTAAATCTTAAGTGCACAACCACTTGTCCTTGAACAAAACAGCAATACTTTAGAATATAAACAAAAGTTACAAAAGGTGATTTAAACATAAAATATCTAAAATATAATGCACCAAAGTCCATGTTATAGTGTAAACTTTCTTTCATTCTTTTCATTTAATTTCATAAAGAATCAATAGCTCATAATGAAAATGATAATGCATGTTTAATAGGTGTATGGTGTATGGTATATGTTATAACCAGATAAATTAACCATATGCATTGAGAACCATGTGACGTACAAACACGCGCTACAGTGAAGTTTACAATTTCAAATGCCACTACAAATTGTCGTATTTGAAAATCAAATACAGACAAATTATTTAAACAAATTTATTAAACTGTCCTCCAATGAAAATTATTTATTGCTTTTTTCAATGAACCTGAATGTGTGATAGCTTCGTGCTAGCCTCGTGCTGGCTTTTAAATTTAGCTTTATGACGTTTAAAAACAACTAACACAGCATACCGAAGTTGTGTTAACAAAAAGGTCTTCATCTCAGCCTTTTTTTTTTTTAAATTTCCTGTATACAAAACTTTGAATTTTTCGAAAAACTAAGGATTTTTTTCTTATTCCAGGAGGAGATTACCTTAGCCGTATTTTGGCACAACTTTTCGGAATTTTTTGTCCTCAATGCTCTTCAACTTTGCACCTGTTTAGCTTTTTAACTGTTTTGATACGAGCGTCACTGATGAGTCTTATGTAGACGAAACGAGCGTCTGGCGTATAAAATTATAATCCTGGTACCTTTGATAACTACCTTAAACGTCAAAAGATTGGAAGGACAACACACACCAATACCCTATGAAAAATCTCACTAAAACTATATTGGACAAGCACAAAATTACAGGACGAAATTAAAGCATCATACCATAGTTGAGTGTCTGAACGAAGCTTACAGAATACAAAATGATTGGATACTCCTTCGCAAAAATGGTCATAAAAAAATATAAAAAAAAGGAAAAAATGGAAAAATAAATGGAAAAAAATAATCCAGAATAATGTAGTACCGAAATTCATTGTAAAGTGAATAATAGGCTGAAAAATACGAATAGAGAAAACCTACATAAGAATACTTGGATGTCATTCGTAGTTTTACTCCCTGTGACTCATATTGCTCGACTAATCATTTAGTATTCGTTCTTGGTACTTATTTGACACTAAGATAACATGTTAGTCATACATAGAATCAAAGATGAACCACATAGCCACGATGATAGAATAATATAACATCAATGTCTATAATCATTGCCAAAAGCACTTGTTGTGAGAATATAAAATTTTGATAATATACCTTACTCTGTACTTACAAGGACATAACTTTGAAATAAAATACATTTAAAGGAATGTCAAGACTAGTTTGCAGTTATCGTAGCGAACCAGTCGTGTCAAAAACATATAAAATAAGTATAGGACATGATTCAATACAATTTACATTTACATAAAAGGTCAGATGATGGTCGTTTCTTTTATGAAAGAGGAACTCTACATAGAGTTGTCACAAGGACAAAGGACACTCATACGTTGTCCCTGACTTAAAACAGGCCTTGTAATAAGCGTTGCTATGATAAACCTTCCATTTATTATGTTTGTGATTGTTTATTTATATAAAAAAATGAAATTGTCAGTTTTTTCCTGTTTCAGTTATTCTATTTGTGCGAGTCTTTTACATGTACCAATAAGACTACAAAGGCTTAGCAAAACATGGAAAACTATGACGAGACAAATCATTAGTCTATAAACAACGTAGAAAACTAAAAAAGAGAAACGTAAACCGGGCTGATCTCAGGTGTTCCGGAATGATACAAGTATAGATTGGGTGATTATTTTCATGTGGTGTTGTTACAATTCAAATTGTATTTATAATAATTGTTTCCGAAAATTAAACTTTTTTTCTATTAAGGAAATGAGTTTATATAATTATTCGAGCATCACTGACGAGTCTTTGGTAGACGAACGCGCATCTAGCGCAAATAAAAATTTCAATTCTGTTATATATGATTAATATATAAGTTGTCCCCTGACTTAGAGCAGGCCTAGTAATAAGTGGTGATATACTTAAACCTATATAATATGTGTGGTTGTTTATACAAAAAATGAAATTGTAAGTCATTTCCTGCTTCAGATGTTCTGTTTGCGCGAGTCCTACACCTGGTCCAATATAGACTGACAAAGCCACTGGTGAAACATGAAAAATGATGATGAACATTTTATATCTATAATATTATAGAAAACTAATGACTGAGGTATAAATCCTCACCAGAAACCAAGGGTGATCTCATGTGCTCTGGAAGGATGAAAAGACCCTGTTCAACACGTGCTGCTAAAATGAGGACATATGTGGTGACAAGTGTTATAACAAGTCTTAATTGTAAATAAATTAATTGTTTTGAACATTAAAAAGTTTATGATTTTTTTTTCTACCGGAATGAGTTTGAAAACATGTAATCATTTCTAGATATAGATAAAAGATGAAGATAAACAAGAACAGATTTACACCGAAGTCCTTTCACCAGAAGTACTGTAAGTGTTATTTCGCTTGTCCTTGATTAAAACAGCCATAAAACTGCAATAAACAGAAGTTGAAAAATTCAAGGAGATTGAAAACATCTCCTTAAAAACATAAAATTTTATTAAAGTATTGAAAAACGACTGTCAAAGCGCAAAATTCTGTAATTGTCTTTTTTTTTGTATTACTTTACTGTACGTATATATATAAAAAAATCAATTGGTCATATTTGAAAATGATAATGTATGTTTAATGGTGTATGAAACGTTAATAACAAATAACTTACCACATGTAAACAGATAAACCCTATAGGTGACGTAGAACACGCGCTGTTGTAAAATCAAAGTTGTAAAAACATTTCAAATTGTTACATAAAAAGTCTATCAAAAAGACTTTGCCAAGCAGGTAAAGGGTTAAACTTTTCTTCTAAATTGTATGTATTGCTATCATAAATGATGATTAATAATGATAGCAATATAAACATAAAACGCATATTTATAAATGATAATGTAACTTAGATGGACATGGACCTCATTTTCGCAATTTTATGTTTCTATACGGTTTTAATAAAATTAAAAAAAATATTTCGCAAAGATGTAAAACAAAAGTAAAAGCTGAAAAATAGTCAAATTATTTTTTCATTCAATTTAGCTGTCAACTATTCAATTAAAAAAATCTTTCTATTACTCAGTAAATGAGTGTCCTTTATGTAATCTACTCATAATATAGTATATAATAGGGAGACATAAAAAGGGAAACACATATTTATATAACTATATCAAGGTCCTTTTAAAAGCATCGTTCTTATATAATGTACTCTAAGTGCACCGTCATTTGTCCTTGAACATAAAACAGCAATAAATCTGCAATAAACAAAAGTTGAAAATTCAAGGAGATTAAAAACATAAAATGCATGATTTAACGCATTGAAGTACATGTAATAGTGTAAACGTTTGTAATTGCATTTTTATTTCCTTTTTTCACTTCTGTTTAAAGAATCAATTGCTAATATTTGAAAATGATAATGCATGTTTGGTGTATAGTACGTTATTAAAGGACAAATTACCACATGCTAAGAGAGGAACACTTATTGCGACTTATTAACACACGCTGTCGTGAAGTTTACAACTGGAAAATAGGATTACAAACTGTAGTAATGAAACTGGGATTTGATATTACATATAGACAAATTGTATTATCAAAAAACGTTTTATAAGGCTGGTAAAATGTACAACCGTCCTTCAAACAGATTTGATTATTGATATTTGTAATGGAAATGTATGTGTAATGGCTTTGTGATATACCGGTAGTTGAAATAAAACCATGCCGAATTCGTTGCAATCGAAGGACAAAATTGTGTAGCCTTGACGCGTCAGAAGTTTGAAAAGCCATCTCAGTCCCAACTCATCCGAAAAAAAAACCAAAGTATAGACTTGTATTTTCTGTGGAATTTTACAGTACTTTCTGTTTTTGTACTGCAACAACACATTCCTTATGTTAGGGGAAGGGCTGACAACACACATATTTATATATATAATAAGAAGATATAGTATGAGCGTCAATGAGACAACTAACCATCCATGTCATAATTTGTAAATGAAAAACCATTAAAAGTAAAAGTATGGTCTTCAATACATGTTTTCTCTGCCACCCTATATATGAACCTGACGTAAGTCACAAACCAATGATCTAGTGATGGTTTTTGTGAATATCTCCCACAGTTTTGTCATCATAAATCAGTCTGTTGGTTTTTCTACTACACTGTTTGTCATACCGGATCCCTTTATATCCTTCTATACGGTATAAATTTGCTTATTGGTGACGGCCGTATAGTAACCTGAAGATGTTTGCAATCCTTGCTCTTTGGTCTATTGTAGGATATTTGTCAAATTGGTAATAATATCACAGTTCTTTTATATTGACAATCAAATTAAAGGAGATTTTCGCATTTCAGAACGATTTTACACCTTGTAATATCATCAAACTTTACAAGTCGGAAGAATTATTCAATTGTTTTATATTTTGCCTGTCGGGGCCTTTTATTGCCGAATATACAGTATGAATTATTCTTATTGTTGAAAAAACTTGGGTTGCCTATAATTGTCTACATCTACTTTATTTGAAATATGGGGGTAGTTGTCTCACTGGCAATTATACCACATTCTTTTATGTTTATATTGCTGATCATTTAAATAAATCATAATTATATGTATATGTGTATGTCATCATCAGTTACCGATACTGTACAGAGATTTGAGGGTAAAAGCTGTAGATATACGATATAACAGTTAAGGTTCAAGAAGTAGAACCTTAAAATAGATAAACAACACTTTGTTTTCCTACAGTTGAAATTAATAGCTTTCCAAATAGATTTTTCCTAATTATTCAGGCTAATAAAATTTCATTGATGAAAAAGAATTCTATCTATTTCTGATCCCAAAAACACTTTTTACTGAAAGGGAGAGAGAACAAAATCATTACATTAAAACATCACATCGATGTTAATGTTTTTAAGGTGATATGATATATTTATTCCTTAATTTTTCAAATAACCGTCATACTTAAAAATCCTGTTAGTAAATTAAGTTAAAACATTTTAATTCATATATAGAAATAAACACATTAACTCTCTCACAATTAATAAACCCATACATCATATTCAATTGAAATTTTGATGTGATCTATATCATATGACATTGCAATATATATAATAGATAAGTCGAAATAAACATATTATAACTAATAAATAAGTTGTTAACCTTATCGTCGATGTCATACTACAATGACAATGTCTTAATGTAGATTTGAAAATAAATGATACCAGAGGCGGATTTGAACAATATGATGTGTGGCTAAAATGTTCAAAATGTATAATAATAAAAATGAAAAACAAAGCGATTTTACATTCTACAACAAATTGTTTCCAGCAAACAATAGGGTATCATCACTGTATTCTAAGGGAACCTTCATGGATTGGTTAACTTTGTTATTTTTCTAAAACAAACTTCAAAAAGAATATACTTTATAGTGTTTGTCCGGTGAGAATTTACAGTTATGTGAGGCTTATCCTAGGTCTGTCACATCCGATTACTTTCTTTTTGTGGTTCCAAGAGTTGGCAGGTATGTCATCAATATAATGAAAATACGAAAAATAAACTTGTGTTATAAAGATAGAAAAAAGTAAAAATACTGAACTCCGATGAAAATTCAAAACGGAAAGTCCATAATCAAATGGTGAAGTCAAAAGCACAAACACATATAACTAATGGATACTCCTGACTTGGTACGGGCATTTTCTTATGTTGAAGATGGTGGTTTGGTCCTGGTTTTATAGCTAGCTAAACTATATATTTTCTTCTATTTATCAGCAAACAGGAAGATGACTTGATAAGATCAAAATGTCCACCTAAAACTGCATTCATGTAATTAATACCGGTTCAAACAAAAGCAGTGGATCGTTATTCGATGTAGAGTCAAAATAACCTCGACTTATTTCACTGATGTAAATACATTAATTAATGTGCACAGATGATTTCTTTCTGGAATAATTGGGATACGTCTATTTAAGTGTCACTGCCTATTGACGCTGGAGTATAATATTAGTCAGTTAACCAATATGTGATAGGAAATTCTAGTTCAAAATAACCTCGACTTATTTCACTGATGTAAATACATTAATTAATGTGCACAGATGATTTTTTTCTGGAATAATTGGGATACGTCTATTTAAGTGTCATTTCTTATTGACGCTGGAGTATAATATTTGTCAGTTAACCAATATGTGATATGAAATTCTGGTACTCTGTCAAGGTACAGCAACTTATAAAAAGTAAAATTAAACTTACAATTGTTGCAATTTGAGGGAAAAAATATATTGTGATATTTTTCTTTGTATATGTCAGGCATAGATTACCTTAGCTGTATTTGGAAACTTTTAAAACTTTTAGGAATTTTGGTCTTCAATGGCTCTTTAACTTCGTATTTTATTTGGTCTTTTTAACTTTTTTGGATTCGAGCGTAACTGATGAGTCTTTTGTAGACGAAACGCGCGTCTGGCGTACATACTAAATTTAGTTCTGGTATCTATGATGAGTTTATTTACGACAAAACATTTCCTTTTCTTCCCAACATTGCACTTATTTCCCAAAGTCGATAGTAGGTCTAAATAGTCTACTCTGAACTGACATAGAAAATCAATGATTTTTTTTCAATTTTATACTTTACCATTTTTATCCAATTTAATTGGGAATTGTACCTTTTGCTATAAATATCTTTTCGTACTAGGAAGAACATGGTTCGTAACTTTTATTTTATTTGTACTATTGAATTAATTGTACGTACCGATGCATGATTGACTTGATGATCTTCGATTATCTATAAATATGTTTTTGCGCTGTTGAAGCTTTGATATATTTATTGCGCATTTACTAGAAGCATTTCATAATTTGTTGCTACATCCATTTACTTATCCTTTCAGAGATCCAAAATAATTATCATTCTATTATCGAAACTTTATGATGCATTCCAACTCCGTACTATTAGCTCGGCATACACTTTAAGTGTTCATTTAATTAAACTAAAATTGAAATAACCTAAAGTTGTTCAGTTACCGTGAGTTTAGGACTAAAACTACCTATACATTTATCTTAGGGAGCTACATGAGTTTGTAAGTGGGAGGGGGTCGGATTGAATATTTAGTCCTGCCTTTTCGGTGTCTGCTTGTTTTGTTATTTTAGGTTTTCCTGACTTTTTTACATTAATTGTCATCCTGCCTTTTTTTTTTGCAATGTTGCTCATCCTGCTTTTTTTTTGGGCAATGTTGCTCATCCTGACTTTTTTTTTGCAATGTTGCTCATCCTGCCTTTTTATTTGCAATGTTGCTCATCCTGGCTTTTTTTTTGCAATATTGCTCATCCTGACTTTTTTTTGCAATGATGTTCATCCTGCCTTTTTTTACTCCTTACTCTGCACTTTTTTTTCAAATTTATCCCATTAAAATCAAATGTTCATCCCCTTATTTGAAAGAAAGGCATGACACAAATTAAACGTTGATTTCAATGATACTAAAAGAAAAAGATTATGAGCATAAAAATATGTCTGTAAGTCACAATCACAGTTGTCTTGACAAAACAGTAAAATCAGAAATAAAAAGTTAAATATTCAAGGGATTAAAATAAATTTTAAAACCTAAGTGCTAAATTTGTAACAATGTTTAACTATAAAATTAATCAAATGCAGGAAAAAACGCTACCTGAGTTGCAAATATTGGATTTTAACACTTTAAATAGCTTACAAATTGAAGTTAATTAATAAGGACAAATTATTTAACCAAAATTACAATGCAAGCAAAATGTACGTTCTCCACGTGAGATTTGACTTATGCTATTTTAAATATATGATTACAAATTTGTAGTGTTTAAATAAATATAACTAATAATTATTAACACATAGAATTGTTAACTAATGCTAATCTATAAGCAAAAGTTTGGTAAACCTTCACCCAAATTTATAATAGATAAATAAACTGAATTGTCAAAATTTACGGAGATAGCATCATCTACTGTTTGAAAAATAACCTAGTTTAATTCTAATGTTTAAAAAAATGAAGCAATCTAGGAATGTTGTTTCAAAAAAAATGACTTAAATGAGCATTAAAGTTGAAAAATATAGGAATGCAAACAAATAAACCCCAAAAATATTAAATCAAATAGAGAAAAAACAATACTGGAAAAAAATTACAGAATAATAGGTCATCATGATCTGAACAATATAGCTGAATGGTTTGAATTCGGGCTACGAATCCCAAAAAACATGTAGTATACATTCTTGGAAATTGTGCCAAAAAAAAAAATATGGTATAATGAAATGGGATATAAAGCATTGATAACTTTATATGTACAAATATAAGAAATAAAGCAATACAGAAAATGGTAGTGGTGATAATCATATTAGACATGGATAAATAACATATAAAGAATAAATTTCTAAGAATACATGGAGGGTCATTAATTTGTTAGTTGTTACATACCGTATCGACATATAGCTCGACCAATTATCAAGTATTGACTTATGTTATCGTGGTACTAATTTGACACTTAGAAAACATGTTAGTCATACAAAGAATCAAAGATGAACCATGTAGCCACAATGACAGAATAATATAACATCAATGTCTATAACCATTGCCAAAATCACTTGTTGTGAGAATATAAAATTTCAATCATATACCTTACTATGTACTTACAAGGATATAACTTTGAAAATAAAATACACTTAAAGGAATGTAAAGACTAGTTTACGGTTATCAACTGATATTGTAGTGAACCAGTCGTGTCAAAAACATATAAAATGAATATAAGACATGATTCATACAATTTACATAAAAGGTCAGATGATGGTCGTTTAATTTATAAAAGAGGACTTCTACATAGAGTTGTCAACAAGGACAAATACATTAAAAACAACAAGGCCACTCATAAGTTGTCCCTGATTTAGAACTGGTCCAGTGAAAAGTGTCGATTAATGCTTTTTTCTCATTCTCTTGAAATGAAATTCATGACATAAAACAAAAGCAAGAACATGTAGAGCTAGTCATAAAGGATCTGTTATTGTCATCAACAATGAAATGTAATATTTCTCAAACATTGTTAGTTCTGAACAGAAATCTCTAATGGAGTAAAAAAAGACTAGTTTTTGTATTTTTCATCAGTCCACATCTTCTTTTGAAAAGGAGGAGCTGATAAAGTTAAAAAATGTCAAAAAAGGATAGCCCAAAACCTGTACTATATATTATGTTTGTGATTATATCTTTAAGACAACGAAATTGTCAATGTCTTTTTTTTTTGTTTCAGTAAAGATGTTTGCGCAGGATTACTACACGTATCAATATAAACTGATAATGTCATGATAAAAATTCAAATCCATGAGGAGACAAAAAAAAAATCTACAAAACACAGCATAAAGACTGATCAACAACAACCAAACAAGAAACCAATAGTGATATCAGGTGGTTGGTGAGGTTAAACAGACAGTTGCTCCTGTGATTACGTATGTAGTGATAAGTCTCCTTTGCTGTTGATACAATAACAAATTGTATATGTTACAGGCATTTTCTAAATTTAGGCATTTTGTAAAATGACTGAATTTTCAGGCAATTTGGAAAATGCCTAACCTTGGCAGGCATTTTACAAAATGACTAAAAATACCTAGTCATTTTGTAAAATGACTGAAATTTTGAAGCAAAATTCCACAAATTGCCTGTTGAGTTTAGGCAATTTGTAGAAAGGCAATTTGTAGAAGGAGGATATTATTGAGATGCATATGGCAAAAATTGAAAAAAATAATATCTTGCAAAGAAAATAACTAATGGTTCGGTAGAACTAATTTGTTCTCCAAAAACCAGATCGGATTTTTTTTTAGGACTTATGATATGTTCTTTTTAGTGAAACTACGTTTTAGTACGTACTCACTCTGTATTTCAGATACAACAGTGAATTTATGATTATTTTGTCAAAATGACAAATTGTTCTTTCATTAGAACAAAATTAACAATAACATTTTAAGAAAACGTAGAATCAGAACAGGAAAGTGAAACATATGATGAAGAGAAAAGTTCGTTTTTAATTGACCGATTGCTGTTTTTTTCTTCCAGTCGGAAATATGTCATGCATTTTTAAGACGTTAACAATTTCGTTGTAATTCGAATGGATTATTTCTACAGTGGATTGACCTGGATAAAGGACCGAAATTCAGACTGTAGCTTGCAATTGAAATGAAGGTATTTTGGACAGGAACAGAAAATCTCCCCTGCAGAACAGCCATAGAGTTCTCAACAGGTTGTCCGATCGTCTGAAAATGTCAGGGCTGATAGATCTTAATCTAATCTTAAACTTTTTAACTCCCATGCAAGATTTGATCTTAATGCATTAGATTTAGAGAGATATATTAAGCCAAACACTATATTTTACTCCTATGTTCCATTTATAACCATGTTGTTTGGAAATCAGAGATTAATGGGACAGATTTTTTAAACAAGATATTCTAATGATGATTTTGGTTAAATTTGACCTAGTAGTTCCATAGGAGAACATGTTTGTAAAAGTTAATAGACGAAGACGGAAGACAATCGCCGAGATGAGAATAGCTCACTTGACTCCTTTGGCTAGGAGAAATAAAAATCGACAAAGAAAAGAAAAATAACAGTGCTTTGACAGGAGAAGTGTTTCCTGCTAAAGAGGGATCACCCGTCATGGGCAGATCTGCTTTAGTCCGTTTAAAGCTATAAGTCAAAAGCTGCGGATAAACGAATCATGATAATATACTTTGATTTTTTTGTGGGATCATATGAAAAAGAAGATATGCATGTGTGACGATTGTGCTTATTGCCAAACCTTATGTTGCCTAACCTTAAGTGTTTTATCAGTAAAGGTACTAAAAGAGTTAAAAGTGTGATGATCCAGATTTATCAAAATGTAGTAGGAGTGCAAAATCAGATTTTACGCCAAACAGTATATTTGCCAAAATTCAGGACAAATATTGTGTACAGTTCTGTCGTGCAAACATTTTGAGAAATTAAAAAAAAAAAAATGTCAAGTTCTGTGGTTGTGTGAATTGTAATAATTCAGTAAAATGTTTTCTTGATTATTTAAGCTCTTGTTTTTTTTAATTCAGTAATTATCATTAATAAAACAGCTTTAGTGTTCATAGCTTTCAATTGTTTTTCTTAACATTTTATTCTATAAAACAATTTCAGGCATTTTGTAAAATGCCTATCAATTTTTCCAGGCATTTTGTAAAATGCCTAGAAAATTTAGTCATTATGTATAATGACTAAATCTTGCAGGCATTTTAGAAAATGCCTAAAGTTTTCAGGCATTTTACAAAATGCCTAAATTTAGAAAATGCCTGTAACATATATATACGAATAATTTCCGAACATTAACAAAATTGTTAAAAAAAATTTTCTACTTAGGAAATGATTTTATAGCATATTATCTACTATGAATACAGATAAAAGAAAAAGATAAAAAGAAAAGAAATATACCAAAGTCCTTTTAACAAAAGAACTCTAAGCGCAGTTTCGCTTGTCCTTGACCTTAACAGCAATTAATCTGCAACAAACAAAAGTTGAAAAATTCAAGGCGATTGAAAACATAAAATATTTTATTAAAGTATTGAACTATTGTCATAGCGTAAACTTCTGTAATTTTGTTTTTCATTTTGTATTTCTTTACTGTACATATATACAACAAAAATCAATTGCTCATATTTGAAAATGATAATGTATGTTTAATGGTGTATGAAACGTTAATAATGAATAAATTACCACACGTAAACTGATGAACAGTATTGCTGACGTAGGACACGCGCTGCTGTTAACTGAAAGTGGTAAAAGCATTTAAGATTTTTATATTGAAAACCACATAAAAAGTCTATCAAACAAATTTTGCCAGGCAGGCAAAGGGCTCAACCGTTCTTCTAAATAATAGTTATTGCTATCATAAATAATGATTAATAATGCTACAAATATAAACATAAAAAAACATGTGTATAAATGGTAATGTAACCTTAGATGGAGATGGACCTCATTTTCGCAATTTTATGTTTCCATACGCTTCAAAGAAAACAAAATCAAAATTAATTTCGCAAACATGAAAAACAGAAGTCAAGGCTTAAAAATTGTCAAATAATTTTTTTCACTCAATTCCAGTTGTCAGCTATTCAACTAAAGAAATCTTTATATAACTAAGCAAATGAGTTTCTTTTATGTTATCTACTCAAAATATAATATATCATACGGAGAGATAAATAGGAAAGAAATATCGATATACTATGGATTAATTTATTTTCGTGGGTATCAATATTCGTGGATTGCAGAAAACTTGTATATTCGTGGATATTTGATTTCGTGGTTTTGCCAATCTCTGTAAACAAGCCTATTGAAAATATAATATTCGTTGACCATTCATTTCGTGGTTCTTCTGTACCCACGAAACCCACGAAAATTGGTATCCAACGAATAATAATAAATCCACAGTAAAGTAAAACTTCTTTAAACTTCTTCGGGACTTAAAGAATTTTGTTTGGTTTTGGCCGATGTCCGGTTTTATAAGGTTCAAAAAGCACATAATTTGATATGACAGTGCTTATGAACATGTTTGGTTTATACAGGTTTTCGGTTTATTCAGTATTCGGTTTATTAAGGTTTCATTGTAACTATATCAAAGTTCTTTTAAAAGCTTTATTTTTACATAATGTACTCTAAGTGCACCTTCACTTGTCCTTGAACAAAACAGCAATAAATCTGCAATAAACAAAAGTTGAAAAATTCAAGGAGATTGAAAACATAAAATGGTTTAACGCATTGAAGTACATGTAATAGTGTAAACTTCTGTAATTGCATTTTTATTTCCTTTTTACACTTCTGTTTAAAGAATCAATTGGTAATATTTGAAAATGATAATGTATGTTTAATGATGTATGGTATGTTATTAAAGGATAAATTACCACATGCTAAGAGAGGAACACTTATTGCGACTTATTAACACACGCTGTCGTGAACTTTACAATTTGAAAATAGGATTACAAATTGGAGTAATGAAACTGTGATTTGATATTACATATACGCATTTGATGTAACCGAAGAACTTTTTTGTAGCCTTGAAGTTTGAAAGCCATCTTAGAACCAAGAAAAAAAATTAAAACAATATAGGCAAACATAGATGACCGTATGTTCTATATAGTCCAACATTAGCTAGTAATAGGTTAATCACTAGCCTCTAAAAAAATCCAAAGTACTAGTAAACTAAAGAACGAGGATACTCTCGAATAGTAACCAGTCTCGGATAAGATAAATTCAAACTACACATGTTTTGAGGAAAAACAATAGGAAAAAAAGTATTCAGGACGGCAATGACTTACAAATTCTATGAGTGATAATCACTTAACACTTATGAATACTTATTTTTACCCTGAACTCCTTTTCTTTCATCCCTAAGGTTGCTGAGTAAAGCCAAGTATTCCGAACTGCATTTTACAGTGTGTTCTGTTTTTGAACTACAAAAACACATTCCAATGTTAGGGGAAGGGTAAATCATACACATATTCATGTTTATCACCGGCAACCATGTTATGAATAAAGGCAACAGTAGTATACCGCTGTTCAAAACTCGTATATCTAAGGACAAAAAACAAAATTGGGGTAACAAACTAAAACTGAGGGAAACGCATTAAATATTAGAGGAGAACAACGACACAACATTAAAATGTAACATACACAGAAACGGATTAAGCATTAGACAAAATCCGATGAGAATAACAAATATAACATTATGAGCCTGACGTAAGTCACAAACCAGTAATCTAGTGATGGTTGTTATTGAGTGTCTGCCTAAACTTTGTTATCAGGCTGCTGGTCTACTCTTTCGAATTGTTTCGTCGTTTGTCATCTCAGGGACCTTTATATCTTACTATACCGTATGCTATTGCTCATAGATGAAGGTCGTACAGTAACTCAAAGTTTACCAGTCTGATGAACAATTCTTAGTGTACAGTACAGGGATAAAAACTTAAAGCTTAGATAAACGATATTAACGAGAAGGGTCAAGAAGTAGAACAGAAAAATAGATAAACAACACATTGTTTTCATACAGTTGAAATTAACAGCTTACAAAATTGATTTTTCTAATTATTCAGGCTAATAAAATTTCATTGATGAAAAAGAATTCTACAGTATCAATTTCAGATCACAAATACTATTTGCACTTAAAGGGGAAAGGACAAAAACATAACATTAAAATATCACATCAATGTTTTGTGGTAATATGATATAATTATTCTTATATTTTTCAAATCACCTTCATGCTTAAAAATTATTGTACCAATTTATGTTAAAACTTTTTAATTCATTTATAGAAATAAACACATAAACTCTCTCACAATAATTATTAATAAACACATACATTATATTCAATTAAAATGTTGATGTGATCTTTATCATATGACATTGCAATATATACAATAGATAAATCGAAATAAACATATTATAAGTAATAAATAAGTTGTTAACCTTATCATTGATTTCATACTTTAATGACAACTAATGTCTTTATATTGATTTGAAAATAAGGGTTATCAGAGGCGGATCCTGGGTTTGAAAAATAGTGTGTGTGGCTGAAACGTTGAAATTATAAAAAAAAAAAAAAATGCCGAAAACATAGCGTTTCTACATTCTACAACAATAAAATGTTTTTCAGCAAACACTTTACATTAACGTATCATCAAGGTCTCTTAAAAGAAACGTCATCGATTGTTTTACTGTGATATTTGTCTAAAACAAACTTCAAAAAGTATATATTTATAAGTCAGTGTGTTTGTCCGTTGGGATGTTTCAGTAATGGGATCCTTATCCTAGGCCTGTCGACGCATTCGGTCACCTTCTTCTTGTGGTTCTCAAGAGTTGGCATGTATGGCATCAATATGATAAAAATACGGGGAAAAATATAGTTTTTCTTCAATTTACCAGCAAACCGTATGATGACTTAAAGTAGTTAATACCGGTTTAAGCATTAGCCGTTGATTGAAACTCGAAATTAATTCTACTTATTTTACTGCTGTACATATGATACTAATAAATATGTACATATCCTGTTTTTCCCGAATAACTGGGATAAGTCTATTTTAATGTCACATCCTTTTGACTCCGGAAGATATATTTTTGTTCAACGAGTAACTAAGTTAATATTTGGTAGGAGATTCTGGACCTCGGTCAAGTCAGAACAACTAAAAAAAGTAAAATCAAACTTACAATAATTGCAATTTGAGGGAAAAGGTTAACGTTATATGTTTTTCTATACATGTACATCTACGACAAAATCATAAAAAAACATTAAATTTTCTTCCCTAAATTGCGCCGATTGTCGAAAGTCAGTATTTTTTCTCTCAATAGTCCATCTGTATACTCTGAACTGACATTGAAAATCTATTCCTTTATATATAAGGCCTTTCCCTATTTATCCAATTCTATAGTGATTTGTACCTTTTGCTATAAATATCTTTTCGTACTAGGAAGAACATGGCTCGTAACTTTTATCTTATTTGTACTGTTGAATTAATTTTACGTACCGATGCATGATTGACTTGATGATCTTCGATTATTTATAAATGTGTTTTGCGTTGTTGAAGCTTTGATATCTTTATTGCGCATTTACTAGAAACATTTTATAATTTGTTGCTACATCCATGTACATATCATTTCAGAAATCCAAAAATAATGATCCTTCTATTATCGAAACTTTATGATGCATTCCAACTTCGTACTATTAGCTCGGCATACACTTTAAGTGTTCATTTAATTAAACTAAAATTGACATAACCTACAGTTGTTCAGTTACCGTGAGTTTAGGACTAAAACTACTTATACATTTGTATTAGGGAGCTACATGAGATTGTAAGTGGGAGGGGTCGGATTGAATATTTCGTCCTGCCTTTTCGGTATCTACTTGTTTGGGTTTTTTTTTAGGTTTTCCTGACCTTTTTACATAAATTGTCATCCTGCCTTTTTTTTTTGCAATGTTGCTCATCCTGCCTTTTTTTGGCAATGTTGCTCATCCTGACTTTGTTTTTTTGAAATGTTGCTCATCCTGCTTTTTTATTTGCAATGTTGCTCATCCTGACTTTTTTTTTTTTAAATATTGCTCATCTTGACTTTTTTTGCAATGTTGCTCATCCTATCCTGCCTTTTTTTTGCAATGTTGCTCATCCTGCCTTTTTTTTTTGCAATGTTGCTCATCCTGCCTTTTTTTTTTTGCAATGTTGCTCATCCTGACCTTTTTTGCAATGTTGCCCACCTTGACTTTTTTTTTTGCAATGTTGCTCATCTTGACTTTTTTTTGCAATATTGCTCATCCTGACTTTTTTTTTGCAATGTTGCTCAACCTGACTTTTGTTTTACTTATTACTCCTGTCCTACTTTTTTATTCAAATTTCATCCCCCATTAAAATCAAATGGTTGCTCCCTTATATTGAAAAGAAAAAGGCACGACTCTAAACTATAAACACCATGATTTCAATGATCACTAAAACTGAAGAAAGTATTTATTGAGCAGTAAAAAAAAATCAATTGGAGAAAATAAAAATAAGCATTCAAAATTTGGAAATTGGGAATATATCAAAGATACAACAACCCGGCCAAAGGGCAGAAAACAGGCGACGACTACCAATGGGTCATCAACATAGCGAGAAAACCCGCACTCGGTGGCGGGGTTTAGCTATCCCGTAAACAAATTTTGGACTAGTTCAGGGTAGACACCACAACATATAAATGAGCTAAAACATATAGGACTAGCAAAGGCCATAGGTTCCCAGACTTTAAACAGTCACAAAAATGCGGCGATGTGAAATACCAAACAGTCTTCAAGAATAGACCGGTTTGACAAAAGTAATAAAAGAAAAAAATTATTAAATTCTAAATTTTTTCATTAACAAAACCACAGTTTTTTCCCGGTAGTTGTTTATAAAATGAACCAGGTTTCTTCCCCTTTCTGTCGCCTCTGTTAACTCATGGAAGTGCACCCGAGGGTAGAAGGTCGTAAATTCGATACACTGCCGAATAAAACCAAAGAACTCAAAATAGCACTGTCTGCTTCTGTGCTTATCACTTGGAATTAAAGGTAACAATATTCACAGCTTAAGTCGGAATTCCGTTTCCGGGTAGGTCGATATACAGACTTAAACCATGATAACTATTACGTTAAAAATCCGGAATATCTTGTTGGTCTACTATGAAGAACGATGCATTCATTTAATATGTACTCGTCCTATTATGGATGTAATATTTGCCACTGGGCCATAACTATTTCATCATTAAACCATACCAATATTATTTGTTCTCGTGTATAAAACTATGAAACTTTAATCTAAACGAAATTCTATCAATCGTCAACACGATTTTGTCGAACATAAATTGTTATAGTAAAAGCGAGATGCATAGTAAAATATCAGATAAATTGAGTTAGTCGTCTGTGTTCGTTTGAAGTTGTCGTTTTCTTTATGAACACCAAGTTTGTAAAACATACAAATAGTACAAAAGTCTATTTGGAATCGTTGCATTTTAAGTAAATAATACGGTGTCAATAAATTAATGTATTGATCAACAATAAAGTAGCTATGCGTCCTAAAACTAGTTTCACAGATATTAAAGACATATTAGACTGCATTCATTCCTGTGAATACTTTAATTTTAACCTTGGCAGCTAATTGGTTTAGTGTACAAAGTTTAATTTCTCTTTCAAAACATCTAACAACTCTTTTATATATAAACGACAAAGACAACAATATCCCATGACATAGCAATACACCAACATTATCAAATATTGTATATCTATCAAGTTAACCAATAAATTATAGATTCTATGCCTTCATTTATATTAACCAGTTCGCAACCTTTAATTTTCAATTCTCAATTCATGATGTATTTTGCCAATAGGGATCAAATAGAGATTTAGTGATAACTATCTGTATACCCTGGGCCAGATATCGTGGATGACTTTAATATTTAAAAGATTTTTGACACCAGTAAGGTTAATGTATTTGTTGCTTGTAAGTGAAGGTGAAGTTTTAAATAGTAGTTTTGACGAAGTTTTATGTATATACGTTTTTTTCATTGAAAAAGAAATAAGTTTAGTTCATAAAGTAATTTGTCGATGTCATCTTATAATATTTTTTAGATGACAACTGCAAAATAGATAGATATGATTGGTCATATGGACGGATGGAAATTTCTTTACGAGCATGAATGCATTTACGAAAAATCTAAAATGGACTATCGGAAACTATCATTTATGCCGTAAATCAATTATTGTGTTTATAGTCTGAGAGATTTTGTATGTGTTGCCCCAAGTCGGGAGCCTGTAATTTAGTGGTTATCGTTTAAGGGCGCCGAACGCTCCTTTATCCAGGGATAGTGGTGTGAGGACACAAACTAAAAACCAGTTGAATAGGCATCGACTCATTATATTGTTTCAAAGCACCAACAACAAAAATAAAAAAGACTGTGTTCAAGTCCCAGTGGCTCATTTTTTGCTCTTTGGTAATTTTTGGTCGGGTTTAACACATTTAACACATTCCTTTTTTTTTCTTAATTTTATTCTATATTCATTATTGTATATATATACCCCACAATTCTTTAATTGATACGATATGTAGGTTAAATTATTATGATTAAGATATGATGTGACAATAATTATGATATGGTGTTTGACTGTTTAATGTTAATATTTGATGTTTGTATTTATGTTAATATTTGACTCATTCTTTAAATTATTCAACATCAATTTATCATATTTTTACTAAAGAATCAATTTTAAGAAAAGTGATAAATATGAAGCTACATTTATCTGAAATTTATATATTCATACAGATAAGGACACATTTATCAATTTTAATTAATTTTATGCTAATTCAAGTCGTAAGTAGTTCTACCCTTTTCATTTACCTACATAGTCATCAAAATATTACAAAGTCAAATGAATGAATCAACTACTGATTAACATCTTAGAAAGAGATCTAGTTAGTTATTGTGAAAGACTTGAAATTTACGTTTTATATACTTGGTTAAAATCTTTGATATATATTATGTTTTTTGTGTTTTTTTTATTATTATTTTCGCTTTATAAATAAATATTGAACTTAAAATTTAGAACTTCAATAAAGTTGAATATTATGTATATTTTATACCGAAGTACTATTTCTATTAAGCTCTTAATCAACACAGACTCTTGAATTTTTATACTGCAGGATAAAAAAAAGATTTGCTTTTCCATTTATTCTGTCGAAATAACTTCAAGCTAATGTAGGTTTAATGTTTTGAGAAGGAACCAATAAATACATAAATTGGACGGCAAGATTTCACATTAGCAAATTGAGAGTAATAGTTGATACGATTTTATTTAATTATTGACGTTATTATATACCGTTATTATAGAATTCAGTGATATTCATGTGCAGAATGTTTTAAGCGCTTTGTTATGCTTTATCATGTGCCATAGACTGATTAATAATAAAGTGGTATGTTTTAGACTTACAAAAACTAGTTTAATCCCCCCAAATATTCATGTGGCTATCCAAGCCATGAATTGGTCACTGGACGACGGAACGGCCGGATCAATTCTTCCAAACCAAAGAAAGAAAATCACCAAACCGGTTTACATTATTTTAATTACGTAATGAACTTTGTGAATCATTTTCAAGTTCTTGCTATCTGTACTATTGTAAATTATTAACATTGTCATCGACAATATATATAGATTAAAATGAATGCATTGTATAAAAACTAATTAAACTTCAAATGTATGGAATTCGACATAACAACGTTTTGTATATTTTTACTATTTGTCTCAATACAAGCAGATCACTTGCTGGGAATTTCAGAACGAAAAACAATTACAACAGATTGCCACCAACAACAAAGCCCTTAGACATGAGAGAGAAAATATAAAAATAAAAGATCGACACTTGGCATAAAAGCAACGAAAAAATTGACAAAAGACAATCTAACTGAAATCCAACATTGAGCCTGTTCTGATATCGTATGCATCATAGACATATCAGAAAAACGGGGACAAATTAGCGATTTAAAATTAAGTCTAATTATATTGGACAGAAGACAATCTAAACAACGCGAAGTAATTAATAAAGAAAGGTGAAAAATACCTGAGGGACATTCAAACTCACATCTCGAAAAGTAACAGACAACACCGTGGCTAAAAAGTAAAACACAACCAGACAATCAATAGTACACAAAAAACTACATAGAAAATAAATATGAAGCAACACAAACTCAACCAAAAACTGTGGGGGGGGGGGGGAAGGGGTCTTCAAATTTCAGTTTCAACAAATAAATGGATAAAGACGGATTGATTGTGCCAATAAATAAAGTATCCTGTAGTACTTCATAAATGTCATAATTGAAGCTCCAATTATTTTCATAGTTTTCGATTGCTACCTTTAAAAGGTTTTGAAAACATGTATACTGCATCACCAGATCAGAACACTTATAAAAAGTAACGAAGAGCTTTTCAGATGTCTCAAGTGGTTAAAGAAATGACTATCTCGACATGATATGCTTTAGGTTGTCATGCAATTTCGTTCATATTGATGTATTTAAATACAACTGAATAAAGTAAAAATCGTTAAGTTAATATCAGGCATTCTGACAGAGCCAATCATCTTTATTTTGGTTTGTGATAGAAATGTGCCTCAGAGAATTGAACTAGAGAAGTTTATATTTGCCAGGAGCGGGTCCAGTGCGAATGGGAGAGGAGGATCGCCCTGCGAATTATGAGATATAGGAGCATAGTATGGCGGTTCTTTTACCTATGAATTGTATCTGTTCCTTTATTGTTGGCGGCGACGATCTTAAACCATGCCTGTTTGCCATAAGTTAACATGAAACTTTTCTTTAACTAACTTTTGAAAATGGGCGAAAAGGCAAATGAAGAGCAACCTGATACGCTTCTGTATTTGTACGAGTTATATCGAAAATGCATCTTAAAAATTTATAAAGCTTTAGATGTCTTATATCGGATAGAACCACGTTTTGTCTATTTTTTACCATTTGTCTTAAAAAGTACAAGCAGATGACATGTTCAGAATATCAGATAAAAACAATGTATATGAAAAAATGCAACCAATGACAAGGCCCTTGTATGTCATGTAAACCTGGCTTGGGACAAAAATATAAAACAAAATACTGATCTCCCTACCATACTGCTAACCTGGAATACTGTTTTATCAGCTGTATATTACTATGTACTGTGTAAATATCAGTTGAAAAGGGTTTGCCACATAAGATCGACAATATGTACACAAAAACAACTGAAAAAATACTTAAGACAATGTTATTAAAATTAAATATTGAGTCTGTTTTAATACGTCGTAAAAAGATTTAAAATTCTAATGACGTTAAACAAAAACAAATCTAAAAAAACTCGCTGTTATTGAAAGCTTCAAATCCCAATTCCAACAAGTTAATAGCTAAAAACAGATTGTTGGGTGCATATTCTACAAATAAATAAACCAACATTAATCCTCTAGTACTTCTCAGATGTCATAATTGTCACTTGAATTATTTTAATAGTTTTCGATTGCTCCCTATAAAAGATTTGAAAACATGTACACTGCATCAACAGATCATCTCCTAGATAACAAAAGCTTATAAAAAGTATTCAAGAGTTGTTCAGATGTCTCGAGTGGTCCATGAAAAGACTATCTCGACATGATATGTTTCATATTGTCATGCAATTTCATTTTAATTATCAAAATTGACGTTTAAGTAAAACTCAATAAAGCAGGTATTTTGAAATTCAAAATCGTTGAGTTGGTATCAGGCATTCTGATACAGTCAATCATCTGTAATTTGTTTTTGTGACATAAATGTGCTTAAGTGAATAAATTGAACACCTAGAGAAGTTTCTTTTCTATAACTTAGAGTTCTTTATATTGGATTCTGTCGAACTTTCGAAACTTCTTTCATCCGAGCGTCACTGGTTAGTCTTGTGTGGACGAAACGCACGTCTGGCGTATTAAATTTTAAACCTGGTACCTTTTGTTAGCAATATTTCGTGTGTTTCTCTGTCCTATATGTTCTCCCATTTATTTGTATTGTAGTCTTATCATGTTATGTTGTCATTTTAATGTTATGTTTACATTGCCATAAAAGCGAGAGGTTTGGCATGCCACAAAACCAGGTTCAACCCACCATTTTTTTCTTAAAATTTTAATGTTGTGTTTCTGTTGTGTCGTTGTTCTCCTCTTATATTTGATGCGTTTCCCTCAGTTTAAGTTTACCCCGGATTTGATTTTTTCTCTATCGATTTATGAGTTTCGAACAGCGGTATACTACTGTTGCCTTTATTTATGTTTGCCAGGAACGGGTCCAGTGCGAATGGGAGAGGAGAATCGCCCCTGCGAATTATGAGTTGGGGAGCTTATTATGGCGGTTCTTTTACCTATGAATTGCATTTGTTCTCTTGTTTTAAGTGTCAGACCAGCAATTACTCCCTCCAATTTAGAACGTATGTAAAAGTAGCCCTACTCTGACACAAAATAGTGATTTTGATGTCCTTGTTTACTTAAACTAACCAACAAATTTGCAGAAATGAAACTTTTGGTGAAAGAGAAATATATCTAGATCATTTTGAGCCAAAATTTACTTGAATATGAGTTTGCATTAAAAATTGTGGATTAATGCGCTTCATAGTATACTAATTTTAGATTTCCAGAAAACCATTTTTTTTTGTTTTTTTGGAGTACCTCTGTTTGAAGGTCAGTTATTTTATTAGAAGGCTTTAAAGGTATGGTGAAAATTGGCATGTAGAATGCTGGTAAAATATTTAGAAAGCTGTGAAAATTGCAAAGTTTGGTTGAACAGATAGGGATTTTTAATTGGTGGTCTGACACCTTTAGGTGGAGACGAAATGAAACCATGCCTGTTTGCCATCAGTTAATATAAAACTTTTCTTAAACTAACTTTTGAAAATGGGTGAAAAGGCAAATAGAAAGCATTATTTAAAAAATAAATTATTGTGGACTTTCGATGATAATTTATCGAAGCCACAATCTGGTTGCTCAAATTAAATAAAAGTAGCAAGTTGTTGGTAGCCCACTAGAAGCTTGTCAATAACGTAGATTGTATACTTGGCACAAATCTAGATGAAAATGTGTGGCACATTAAAGATCGCTATATGTTAAGTAATGACATTATTGATCACTTCATTTTACCAATATCCATTTTGTCCAACCTTGTAAGATTCTGTAATTGAGATATATCGAAAATGCATCATAAAAACTTACAAAGCTTCAGGTTTTTTTTGTCTTAAAATGTGCAAGCAAATCACATGTTCAGAATATCAGATAAAAACAATGTATATGAAAAAATGCAACCAACGACAAAGCCCCCAGATGACATTTAAACCTGGTTTGGGGCAAAAATACTATTATCCCTGACACCCTGCTACCCTTGAATAGTGATTTACCAGCATTACATTACTATGTACTTTGTAAATATCAGTTGAAAAGGGTTTGCCACATAAGATCGACAATATATACACAAAAACAACTAAAAAATTACTAAAAACAATTTTATCTAAATTAAATATTGAGCCTGTTCTGATACATCGTGCTTTAAGAATATTTAGAACGGGGGCAATTAAGAGACTTTAATTTCTAATTACATTAAAAAAAAGAAAAATCTTAATACAACCTTGCAGTTTTTGAAAGCATCCAATCCAATTCCAACACATACATAGATAAAGACAGATTATTGGGTGCATATTCATAAAAATAAAATAAACCAACAGTTATCCACATTACTTCTGAAATGTCATAATTGCCACTTCAATTATTTAATTGTTTTCGATTGCTACCTATAAAAGATATGAAAACATGTATACTACATCAACAGATCATAAACAAGATAACAACAGCTTATAAAAAATAATGAAGAGCTGTTTTGATATCTCGAGAGGTTAAAAAAAAGACTATCTCGACATGATATGCTTTAGATTGTCATGCAATTTTTTTTATTACTGTCAAAATTGACGAATTTAAGTACAGCTCAATAAAGCAGGCTATAAAAAGTCGTTGAGTTGGTATCGTGCATTCTGATACACCTATCCGCCTGTATTTTTTTTTGAGACAGAAGTGTATTCGTGAAACAGCGGTGACGTTGCTTTGATAAACTTTCAAATCAGTTTAGAAGAAACGCCGTTACCACTGTTTCGTAGTTCGTTTTGTTATGGCGCCAGTAAATATCAAGCCAAAAACTTTATTCCAATTCAAAGTCAGGACGTTTGTTACTAATTCAAGTACATTTTACACGAACATTTCTTGTCTTCAGTTTGACCTTTGAAGGTTGAAGTTTCCACTCGAGCCAATCATGTTACCTGTAACATCACTGAAAATGTCTCCTGCATTCACAAACAGTATGGTAAACATGGCACCGCTGACATTTAAACATTTGTATAATTCATAAAAAGGTCTTCATTTTCTTTTAGTTGTCAGTTACATGTTACAAATACCAATATTACCTGATAATTACCTGGAAATTGTGTATTGATTTGCTATCTCTCATAGCTTTGAAGTACACCGCCTTCATATCAGTGTTATAACGTGTCGACAACTTGTTTGTATATGTCTACCATTTCATATTATGTCTAAAAGAAACATGTTTACCTAAGAATTATGTTTAATATTTTTGATCTGTAGCTATTGATCTTAAAACACCGAGATCGTTTTTATGAATTATACAGACTATTGAGAAAGTTTTAACGATTGAATAAAACAATTGCTACCATTAATTCATCTGTAATGTCGTAGTCCCCTATAAAAATGCACTCTTTAAGTTGATTCCATGGGTATATAAAACTCGATAGCATGCTTTCATGACTGAACAATTCTTTTGCTACCCAACTTTAAGAATTGGTTGAAAACGATTTTAAGTCAATTAATAAAATGTCATTTGAAATTGCAAACTGTAGAACATTACAATCATAATTTAAGACACAGTTTATTAATTCAGAAACATTCCTTTGTAGATGCACTTTTGAAAACATCCTCTACAGATTAACGCTCCAGCTCATTACACTGTACTATTATAAAAACAATTTAAATTTCTACTTTGATTGATTAGTTGATGTGTGTTTAACGCCACATGTATAACCTTTGGCTGTTTCGGGACTACTAGAAGTTTTTGGTGAAGGTAGCCTTAGTGCTCGAAGTGAACGACTGACATATGGCAACAAAACTGATGCCACTGAGAGTTTTTCGTTAAAAATGAATGATGTTATTAAATTTGTATAAGAATGTTGGATTATACCTGTTTATGTCTGTGTTGTCATTATTACGCAAATTAACATAATATACTGGATGAATAAAGAGCGCAATTAACAACTAAAATTTAAATGAAAACAAAGAATAAAATGACTAGGGATAAAAATACAAATTAAGATGTCCAATAGCACTACACATGAACTAAACATGCTATCAACACGAACATTACAAAATTAACCGAAACTGAGTGATACGGTAGGGTAAATATTCGGTGAGGAGTCACATTTTTCAATTTCATTTTTTATATAAACTCTATATCGTCTAACATCGTCTATAGCCGTGTTTTATTGTCTTTCAGTAAGAAACCATATATTTCTGAGTGTATAAGTCTAAGTGTGTTTGAATCAAAATGATTTTGTTTGTTTTTTATATACATTATGGAAATAAAAAATAAAGAAGCCATTATTAAAACTGTTTTTTTAATGTTCAACTGAAGTACATTTAATAAGTATTTTTAGGTGTTTATCTAGGTTTATTGAAATTTATCAGGCTTTTAACAGTAGAATACTGTTTTCATCTAAATAAATAGACAATTGTTTGTTTCTACTCAAAATATGTTATTTGTAAATATGAACATTAACTTTAAAACAGTTAATATTTAATTATTACCTTTCATTTGTACTATACATATATAAAGCTATAAACGCCTTTTTTTTCAAAAGCAGCCCACGTTTTCTATCAATGATTTCATTTTATTCTGTGAAAAAGATTAAATAAAACATTCGTGGCTTTAGATGGGGTATACATTGAAAAAATGTAGTTCATATCGAATGGTTCAACTTGTATTTGTATAAAGTAACTAGCTGTGCGCATTGCTTATATTATCAAAAATGACTTATGAGAAAGGTGAATAAAATTTATTTGAAAAATAATATAAGAAGATATCACTTCTAAAAAGAAGAACACTTGAACTATTTTCTAGCATTCGAAATGAATCGGCAATACTTTCTCTTACGTCTTGATTGATTATTTATTGTTTAGCGCTACTTTCGACACTATTGGTTATTTTGTGGAGGTCAGGTTTGTGGGTGGAGAAGCCAGGGAGTTTGATAGAAAAACTAACAACCATAGTTAAATGAAATTGGAATTAACCGCACGTCCGAGGTTCGAACTCTCAACCTCAATGTTAACAGGTTATTGATACAGTAGCTAAAATTGAGAATGGAAATGGGGAATGTGTCAAAGAGACAACAATCCGACCAAATAAAAAACAACAGCAGAGGGTCACCAACAGGTCTTCAATGTAGCGAGAAATTCCCGCACCCGGAGGCGTCCTTCAGCTGGCCCCTGAACAAATATATACTAGTCCAGTGATAATGAACGCCATACTAATTTCCAAATTGTACACAAGAAACTAAAATTAAAATAATACAAGACTAATAAAGGCCAGAGGCTCCTGACTTGGGACAGGCGCAAAAATGCGGCGGAATTAAACATGTTTGTGAGATCTCAACCCTCTCCCTATACCTCTAACCAATGTAGAAAAGTAAACGCATAACTAAACTACTCAAACCACCAAGGCCCTTTTACACCATGAAGTAATTCGTATACTTTTTAGCGGAAAACAAGAAACAATTGTATTGTATTATAATAACTAATGAATGCATTTATTACAAGTTAAATTGTTTTAATATTTGTACATCAAAACCCGGGATTCAAAAGAGACAGAAGGTCTATTATTGATTTTAAATCTTAAAACTGAACAGTTCATTTTCCTGGGTAAGGCCATTGATTTACTATCATCAAAAGCTTTGAAGTTTACCGTACTATATCATAGGTGTCAACTAAAAGAGCTGAATATTTATTTAAGAATTATATGGATATTTTTGTCTATTTATCTATCGATTTGAATATATCTTTTTAAAATAGAAACAAAACAGTTTCAGCACTAAATGTGAGCTATACAAATACATTTCATACATCACTACCTTAGTTTGGAGTAATTTCTCTATCGGGAAAAAACCCCGAGTATTTGGTGTCTCTTTGAAATGGCGTCTATACCACGTCAGAAATATGATCGTTGATATACAGAACTTTGTGTTTTGAATATTTCTTGGAGTTCGGTATTTTTGTTGTGTTACTTTCCATTTATGGTTATGGTGTAGACAGAAAGACTGATTGACATTTCTGATCTATAGGAGATTTTCTTATTACCGACTTTTGACTCCGGAATTTATATTTTTTCGACAGGTTTTCTCCTCTGTGGTAGGACATCTTGGTACTCAGTAGGGGAAGGGAAACGTAAAAAGGGATAATTTCCAGATTTTAGTCAGTATAATTATTTTTATGTAACTCAAAGATACATACTAAAACCTATATCCATTTTTATATGCATTTTCTTATGTAAATAATGGTGGACTAAACCTGTTTTTAAAGCTAGCTAAATCTCACTTGTATGACCGTCGCATCAAATCGCACTATATTGACAAGAATGTGTGAACAAACCGAACAGACGTAATAGTTTAAAATCTCACAAATAGGGGTATAGCATAGGATAGGGGCAAATATATTAGTAAAATTGATACTTTGTGCAGTTTTCCAAGTTCTTTTGCCTGAAGGTATGCGCCAATTTCATTTTCCCCCACCTTCTCTATCTCGTTGGCATACGTGCACATGTCATTTTATCGGAACCTCTTTAGAGCGTACATGTACCAAACTTTCAGGAGAATGTTTAAAATGCTGTATTGATCAAGATGCAATATGTTTTAACTACTTTAGATTCTCTAGTTTTTATGTATATTTATAAAGGGAAATCAATCAAAATATCGTCAAACTTGTATTTTATTTTGCAAAGAAATCTACGTATTTATACTATATTTTTTTTTTAAATGATAATAATTATGAATTTACGGTAAATACTGGATGTACTTCAATGAGACAGCGATGCAGAACAAAGATTTTTTTGGATGATTGAACCTTTGACATCTTACTAGTCTTTTAAAAATATTTAATTGTTTTAATTCAACAGTCTTATAAATGTATTCATAGTTTATTACCTATATCACATAAGATCATATTTTAATACCTATAGTCTAATAAGATCAAAGTTTAATTTAGCATAACAATTGATTCAAGTTGATACTTTTTTGTAACTTCACATTGAAGATGTCCAATCTCTAACTGACCTCGTTTTGGGTTAAAACTACCACGCGTCTCGAATGACAATGACATGTGTGTGGTATAATGAGGAGACACATGTTAACTTAACATTTCAGAGTTCCAGTCACCTTAACATTTTTTTCTTTGACGATATGACTATATTTCAAATACCGTGAATGTGTATGTAGTATTTAAAAAGAACTCTCATTACTGTTTATTTGTACGCTTTTTTCCCAAAACAATTTAATAGGAGGTATTACGAGATTTATTCATTATTCAAATATATTCATTGTAACATTTCCGATTCTTCACCGTTTTACAAAAAGTAAAATGAAAAAATACTGAACTCCTAAGAGAATTCAAAAAGAAAAGTTTCTAACCAAATGGCAAAATCAAAATCTCAAACACATTAAACGAATGGAAAACAACTGTCATATTCCTGACTTGGTACAGGCATGTTCTTATGCATAAAATGGTGGATTGAACTATGGATAACTGTCAAATAGCATTCCAACGCAAATATATATATATACAATTTCAAAAAAAATTCATGCAAATAGGCTTCGTCGCGTGCGTTATATAATTATATATTTCCACATCTAGATATTAAGTGATCAGTTGGCCTAATTCATACAAGTTTGCTTTACATCCTGTTGCATTTCAAAAGATGGAAGAACTTTACAATGTCACAATAAACTAGCCAGGTATGTTTTGCAATGATGTTCGACCATGATTAAGTGTGGTAATTCTAAATCTAGATTATCACATGGACAGGGGGTTATTGACAGAGTTTTTGGCTGGCATTACGCCTCGTGTGGATCCCCAGTTGAGTTAGTGCATTTTAACATACAAACAGCAATGCATTATTCTAACAAGATGCTTACGGTTAAAATTCTTCCCATTTCGAATGGACATGGCTATGTATTTGTACATTCCAAAAATCCAAAAGAGCTATTTAGCATAAATGCATATCAAGGTGACTATATTTTTCGAAAATTTTCCCCCTGATGTTTCTTGAAAGAAATTTGCTGGTCTTCACTTTTATTTCGTTTGCAAAATACCATACTTGTGTCAGTCTTTTAAAAGTTTCGGTTGTCAAAACCTTCGGAACATCTGTTTTTGAGAACTCTGCATGATGATCATATGTCGACCCCCCTTGGCATTCAATGATCTTCAATTATTAAGAGTCTACTTTTAACTCATCCTTTCAACACCAACAAACAAATTATCAATGGGATGCTTCTTTTTGTTAATACAATAAGAATTCAAAATATCAGCCTTGAAAAATTCATACTATATATTATATATAAAAAAGTAGAATAACAAAAATAACAAACTCCGAATTAAATTCGAAACGGAAAGTCCCTACTCAAATGACAAAATCAAAAGCTCAAACACATGAAACGAATGGATAAGAACTGTCATATTCCTGACTTGGAACATACACTTTTGTATGTAGACATATGTTCATTAATTGATTTGTAATACGTCTTGTTTTTAAGATGTATACTAGAATGATATGAACACGCATATACTAACAATGACATCACGAACTGTTAGAGTGCTCTAGTTGTACAAACTCAAAAGAACCACAGAGATCATTTACACGTTTAGTTACGATCAGCAGTATAAACCATTCTTTACAAACCATTAAATACATATCCTGTATATATTTATATATGTGAGGGTCTAGGTTTGGTTTACAGAATGGAAAATAAAGGGCAAAAAGTGAAGAATAGAATAGAAAAACTAAATATTAGAGAAGAATATTTCTAAATAACGAAGAATGGTTAAAACTATGGTGCTGAAATATGTAGAGGATAAAGAATAATCGGAAAATGGATAAATTATTTAAAAAAATGGTCTGAAAATAACAATAAATATAAAAATGAAAGACACCCCATCCTGACCCTTTTATTTAATAGATTTAAAAAACATTGATACCTTTACATGATAATTGACGGAAAAAAACTTTAAAGTAACATGCTTCATCATGATGGGGTATGAAATCATCAACCGTTGACAGAAATATCTCAATCATAGCCATTTAATTTTATACAATAAAAATTCTATCAAATAAGTACTGTATAAAATGTATACTTATCACCCCCGAGAAGGGTAATTAAGTAGTTGCACTTTAAGTTCATTCAGAGAGGAACTAAAATCTTAAGTGCAGATACAGTGTTCATTCGGGCCTTCATTTGTATCTTTCGATGTTTTTTAAGTGAGTTATGTAACCGAAACACAGAAACTAACTCCATATAGGTATATGATTGAAAATAATAATACCTGTACCATTGTTGCACAGTCCAGAAAATTAAAAATTAAAGCGGATAAAGTTTCCATTTTCTTTAATAATTTATAAGATGTGCAAAAAGAACTCATTAAAAGAAAAAAGATATGTGAGACTAACGAAAGGTAAAAAAAAATAAACATTAATCTTTAAGATTATCCGTTTTATCTCAAAACAAGTTTTTATGATTTTTTTTGTATTTATTTTTTCTTTGAGGTTTGTTTTTGATGTTTTTTGTTGTCGCTGCTTTACATTATTTTATTTTTTTCATAAAAAGATCTTAATTAGCATGTAACACCGAATCTGTATAATTTACAATCTAGTCCTTCGTGTAACTCGGTGAATGTGATGAATATTTTCAACTCGACTCCTCGACGTAGACGCAGTCATGGTCATCGTCATTATACATCACCTTCTCTGCATGATGTCTCTATTAATGACTTGCTGCCATTCATACAAAAGCCGTTAGGTATTCATCACATTCGCACGAAACTTTATTCATTACCCCTTTCGAAACTTCATTCTCTGTTCAATTTATGTTTGGAATCCACTGTTACAAACCCTCATTCAAACCAATACAAACTTGAAGCTATAATTTCGGATATTGCAAGTCACAGACTTTTCAAGCCAGTTCGCATTGGAAAAGATGAAAAAGAGAAAAGATCTTTTCTTAATCTTTCCTTTGCCAACAAAGGTCTCGATGGCGTCAACCTAGGCAATATCCTTCATCATAAATTAGTGCAATCGAAAATACCTCCTTATTTCAAAGACCAGTCTGTACCAATAATTTCTTATACCTATACCAAACCTATTGCAACTAAAATTTTCAATTACAAACGCGTTTTGCAGGATCTCGATATAAGTCTAAACCTCCTGATTGCACTTGTGCTAGTTCCAAATTCACATATAATCCTGCTGGCCACGTTATTACCGGTGACCTTAACATTGTTAATAACACTTCTCTACGAAATGTGTTATCGAAAGGTCCCAAATATCGTGAGCCTAAATCCATCAATTGGAAATACAACTTTAAAATTTTGATGGATATATTCAGTCGAGGATTATGCCAGGCAATGGGCTAAGCGCGAGAAGGAAGACGTAGACATTCTTTCCGAATTGATTAAGGCAGTGAGGTCGTTGATACAAATCAGAATTAAGAAACTGAATGGGTCCATCAATGCCCATGCTACGTCAATCTTTAAAGACCCAAATGTTGCAAAACACCTATCCGACCTCCATGACAAATATGTTGTTGTTCCTGCAGATAAAGCCCCAAATAACATCGTTTTTGTGTGTAAAAGTCACTACATCAACTGCTTGATAAACGTATTAGGTATTGACAATTCACTTGGTAACTCAACATATACCCTCACGACACTTACCAAAGAGGAAATCCTGGATAATCATAGGTCTGTTCTATGTTCCTTTGGAATTTCAACCAAAGATGAAGAACTGGATCTTCCATCACTGTATTGGATACCTAAACTACATAAGTGTCCTTACAAACAACGGTATATTGCTGGGTCTTCCAAGTGCTCCACGAAACCTCTTTCTAAATTATTAACATCTATTTTATCAGCAATCAAAGACGGGCTTCAAAGTTATTGTGAAACTGCCTATTCTAGAGGTGGCGTGAATCAGATGTGGATACTTAAAAATTCAAAAGATCTTTTAGAGTACATACAATCTAACTCTCTTTCATCTTGTAACAGTATTAAAACATTTGACTTTCTACCCTGTACACAAGTATTACACATTCCAAACTAAAAGACAAATTGAAAGAGTTGATATTACTTTGCTTCATAAAAAAGAATGGCCAACGTAGATACAAGTATCTTGTCTTAGGGAGGGATAAATCCTACTTTGTAAAGAATCACTCTGATTCAAACAAAAAATTCTCTGAAACTGATATTATCAAGATGCTTGATTTCTTGATTGACAACATATTTGTTACGTTCGGAGGACGTGTTTTTCAACAGACTGTCGGCATTCCAATGGGAACAAACTGTGCCCCTCTACTCGCCGACTTGTTTCTTTATTATTATGAGGCTGACTTCATTGCAGGAACTTCTTAGGAAGAAAGATAAGAAGTTAGCAATATCCTTTAACTCTACTTTCCGCTATATAGATGATGTTCTTTCACTAAACAATTCAAAATTTGGTGACTATGTGGAACGCATCTATCCAATCGAACTAGAGATAAAGGATACTACAGATACAGTTAAGTCGGCTTCATATCTTGACTTACATCTAGAAATTGACAATGAGGGTCGGTTGAAAACAAAACTTTACGACAAAAGAGATGATTTCAGCTTTCCAATTGTGAACTTTCCATTTCTAAGTAGCAACATTCCAGCAGCACCTGCATACGGGGTATATATCTCCCAATTGATACGATATTCCCGTGCTTGCATTTCCTATCATGATTTTCTTGATAGAGGTTTGCTGCTCACAAGGAAGCTATTAAACCAAGAGTTCCAAATGGTGACGTTGAAATCATCCCTTCGTAAATTTTAGGGACGCCATCACGAGTTGGTTGACCGTTATGGAATAACCGTTTCACAAATGATATCGGATATGTTCCTTACGTCGTAACTACAATCCCCTTTCATGAATATGACCTACCGAATTAGACTATTTACCGGATTTGTAATCACTTAAGCAACACGACGGGTGCCACATGTGGAGCAGGATCTGCTTACCCTTCCGGAGCACCTGAGATCACCCCTAGTTTTTGGTGGGGTTCGTGTTGTTTATTCTTTCGTTTTCTATGTTGTGTCGTGTGTACTATTGTTTTTCTGTTTGTCTTTTTTATTTTTAGCCATGGCGTTGTCAGTTTGTTTTAGATTTATGAGTTTGACTGTCCCTTTGGTATCTTTCGTCCCTCTTTTACAAAGAACGTGCATAAATATGAATATAATCTTGTGGTTTGGTGTGTGATCTATATCGTAACAAAAGTTCACATACCATAAATCTATTCAAGGACTTTAATATTATTCTCTTAATGATGGTCTGATTGAGTTTGTGTCATGAATGATTTTTTATAGAATTGGAATTTTTCTAATGGTATGTCATTCGTTAAACTTACGAAAGGTGCTAAAATAGCCATTTTGTATTTTCCATTATCTCCTTATTTCCTGAAATGTTGTTACTTTTCTTTTAAATTGCATGTGTCTTTCTGTTTTTGTCAAAAGTAAAATTACTGTCACACAATATACACAATTTTATATCGCATTTATAAAATCAAATGTGACATGCTTTCTTATATTTTTGCACAAGAATGATATGACGGCATCGAGTTATACCAAGATATTACTGCATTTTATATATATTAAACGGTTGGCTATAATATAAATTTAATACATTAATATAAGCGGACAATTTATTATCCTCGATATTGATAATTGAAATAGATCTAGTTATAGTGATTTTAATAGTAAAATGAAATTTGAGAATGGGAAAAGGGGATTTCAGAGAGCCAAAAACCCGACAAAAAAGCAGAAAACAACTGAAGGTCACCAAATTCTACCAAAACAGGCTATTTTAGGATTGGTTTTTTTCCTACATTTTAAAGGCATGTTTTTGATTGTGTGATTACCTGGCCACTTTTATAGTGATTATTACATTACCATACCAACTATAATTATTTGATATTCTAGGACTGTATATTTGATTATTATATAATCTTGTTTAATAGAATAATTAATGATTATGTGATTATGTTGGCAAAATATTTGTGTTTATGTGATTACTTGGACACCGCCATGAATGGCCTCATTATATAAAGAAAACGCATTTCTGTCAATTTGTATGCTTTCTTTTTCTCAAAAAGAATAAGATATATTTTAGGAGATTTATTAATTATTCATTATGCATATGATATTGTTACATTTTTTGATACATCAATGTTTCTCAATAGATAATTAACCGTTAAATAGCATCAAAGCACAAATGTATATATATACAAATTCAAAAAAGATAGTTATTCAAATAAGTTTTCGCATGCGTTGTATAATCACATATTTCCACATCTAGATAATGAGTGATCAGAGCTACACTTGTTTGCTTTTAACCCTGCTGCATATCAAAATATTTACGAACTTTACACTGTTACAATGAATACACTAGGTATGCTTTGAAATGATGTTCGACCGCGACTTTAAAGGGTGGTATATTTAGACTATCACTTGGACAAGAGGAATATGGACTGAGTTTATGTCTTGCATTATGTCTCGTGTGGATAACCAAATAGTTGATGATATTATATGTAAAGACAGCGTGGCATTTTTGTTACAAGAGGCTGAGGGTACAAAGTCTCCCTGATCCGAATCGACGTGGCTATGTATTTGTGCATTCCAAAAAGCCAAAGGGTACATATCCAGGTGACAATTTTTTTGAAATACTTCCTTTCTGATTTTTCCTTTTCGGACCAACACTTTTCATGATGACTATATTTCTTTACCCGTGTCAATCCTTTATGTTTAAGAAAAACAAAATTGATTCTTTCAACATCAACAAAAAAGTTATTGTGAAAGGGATGTTTCTTTTTCTTGCTACGATTGAAAATAAAAATATCAGCCTTGAAAAATACAGAATATCTAATGTCAATTAGTTTGTATTATATCTTGTTTTTAAGATGTATACTAGAATGGTATACGTATGATCACGCATTTACTAACAATAACATCACGTACTGTCTGAATGTTCGAGTTGCACAAACTCAAAAGAACCACAGTGATCATTTACACATTTAATTACGATCAGCAGTATAAACCACACTTTACAAATCATAAAATACTATATCCTGTATGTATACTAGGCAAAAAAAACCAAAACGTTCCATTGGTTTTTAATTTGAAAATATGACATATATTAATTTCAAATATTTTCATGAATAAAAAAATGATTTATCTATCAAATTTACTAATTCATAAAAATATCGGAAATGATGTGACGTCATTTTCTGATTTCAAACAAATTAACATTTTTTCAAAAATTTACCTGTATAGAGTTAGAATCGAGTTGCCTTTTTGTCATTTATTGTGTCGAACATCATTGTTAACAAAAGGTCGCATTAAAAAATTGAAAAAGTTACACGTAAAACAATGCCCTGTCTACGCCAAAATGAGAGAGAACGAGCTATTGGGATGTTGGCAGCAGGAATGACTCAAGTGCAGGATGCAAATCATTTTAATGACTTTTGCAAGGCTTAAGACTCGTCTTAGAGATACTGGCACAACAAATGATCGCCCCCGTAGTGGCAGGCCACGTGAAACGACTTTACGTCAAGACAGACACGTCCGCATCATTCATCTCCGGAATCGATTTGTAAACGTGTCGCAAACTGCACGACAAACCCACGGAAGACATAACAACAGAATATCTGCTCAAACAGTTCGTAACCGACTGCGTCAAGTTGGTCTAAGAGCTCGTCGTCTATTGAAGGGAACTATCCTTACACAGGATGGCGCGACTTCAATGGACACGGGTACGGATTCGATGAAATAGGCAAACATGGAGACATGTTCTTTTTACCGATGAATCTAAATTCAACTTGAAATTTAGCGACGGCAAAGCCAGGGTCTACCGGAGACGCAATGAACGATTTTCTGATGCGTGCGTGCAGGAAACAGATCGGTTTGGTGGTGGCGGAATCACGGTATGTGGCGGAATTACCTATCAGGAACGCACCAAGCTCAAAATCATCGTTGGTAACCTTAATGCAACAAGGTATAGGGACGAAATTCTGGCTCCAGTTGTTCTCCCGTTTCTCCGAAGACATCGTTTTAACCACGTTTTTCAGCAGGACAACGCCCGTTGTCACGTGGCACACATTTCGATGACCTTTTTGGAGAATAACCATATTCGTGTGTTGCCTTTGCCAGCAATGTCTCCAGATTTATCACCAATTGAACATCTTTGGGACGAACTAGGACGATGTATCAGAAATAGCCAAAATCCACCTGAAACGCTAGTCCATCTCCGAACAGCCCTTTTCAGGGAATGGAACAATATCCCTCAAGATTTATTCGACGTCTTATTGATTCCATGCGACCGAGGTGTCAGGCGGTCATAAATGCAAGAGGTGGTCATACAAGGTATTGACATGTTAACCCGAATTCTGTACTCGTCCTGTTAAAATTGTCCGAAAATGTGCAATATTGTTTTCAATAAAAAAAAACTTGTTATTGTTCTCTTCAAAATCATGTTAGCTAACTATTCCATTAATTTGTTGTTATGAATTTTTTGTTATAAAACATTTAGATAATCTTATAAGCATGTAACGTTTCTTTTTTGCCTAGTATATATGTATGTTAGGGTATAGATGGGGTGTACAACTTGTGACTTGTGACATTTTAACCTACTATGTCATAGTTATCAATATGATAGAATTTGATGTGACTGTCATAAAAGTGAGAGGTGTAGCTAGCTTTAAAACCAGGTTTAATCCACCATTTTCTTCATTTAAAAAAACCCTGTACCAAGTCAGGAATATGACAGTTGTTATCCCTTCGTTTGAGGTGTTTGAGCTTTTGATTTTGCCATTTGATTAGGAACTTTCCGTTTTGAATTTTCCTCTGAGTTCAGTAGTTTTGTGATTTACTTTTTACAGTTAGGTAGAACAGTGCAGAGTAAAGGGGTGATGAAACTAAGGAGAAATAAAAGACAAGATAATACAGAATAGAGAAAAATAGGGTGCTGAAGTAAAGATAACAAAGAATTGTGGGATAAATAGAAAATTATCTAAAAATTAAAAGAATGTAGAAATGAAAGACATCCCATCCTCACCCCAATATTCAATAGATTAAAAAAACATTGATACCTTTACATGTTAATTGATGGTAACAAACTTTAAAGTAACATGCTTTATCATGATAGGGTATGAAATCATCAACAGTTGACAGAGTTAGAAATATCTCAATCATAGCTGTTTTATTATGGACAATAAAAATTCTATCAAAAAAGCACGGAATAAAACTTTATCAAATAAGTAAGAAATTAAATGATACTCATAACCCCGAGCAGAGTGATAAAATTGTTGCACTTTAAGTTCATTCAATGGATCTAAAATCTTTAGTGCAGATACAATGTTTGTTAGGGCCTTCCTTGGTATCTTTAGTTTCTTTTTTAAGATTGTTTTGTTAGCGAAGCTCAGAAAATATCTCCATATAGGTATTGAACTGAAAATAATAATACCTGTAACATTGTTCCACAATATTTCAATATTATAACAGATAAAATTTCATCTTTTTTAAATAATTCATTAGCCTTGCAAAAAGAACTCATTAAGAAAAAGAAATGTCATTTACATAGAGCGTGCAAGAACATAAATATTCATAAATGTGAATACAATCTTGTGGCATGGTGTGTGATCTATATCGTAACAAAAATTCACATACCATAAATCTATGCATGGACTTAAATATTATCCTCTTAATGATATTCTGATTGAGTTAGTGTCATGAATTTAAAGCATGATTTTAATATGAGGCAGGCATTACCTGTAAATGGGGACGAAGTCTGTATGAATTATTTTTTTGTAACTTAAATATTTGTTTAAAAAAAAATACCGTAACGTTTCCGATTTTGGTTCTGTTGTTAGGGATTTAGTTGTGACGTTATTTAAATTATGACGTCATATGCAATGTAAACAAAGAAACGCTATCATCAGGTAACATTTTTTCATATCAAGGAATTATTAAAAATGAAATTGGTATTGCGCGTTCCTTCCTATTTTATACTAGACTGATAAATATATATTTTACTCAAAGTTTCATACAAACGAGACCGGAAAAAGGAAGTACATTGTACATTTCTGCGCAGGTCCGGGATTTCAAAACACGACAAAAAAAATTTGAACGATTTTGAGTTCATTAGTATACAATGAAAAATTCGGGAAATTTTCCCGAATTTTTTTTTTATTGAATTTTCTACTGTTATTGGGGACTTCGTCCCCATATAAAATGGGAATTTCTATTAGTATGTCATTCGCAAAACTGACGAAATGTGCTAAACTTAGCTTTCTTTGTATTTTTCTCTATATCCTCATTTCCTAAAATGTCGTTATTTTTCTTTTAATTTGCATATGTCTTTTTGTTTCTGTTTCATATTTTACACTTTTGTCAAAAGTAAAAGTACTGCAACACAATAAAAAAAAATTAATATCGCATGTCTAAAATCAAATGTGACATGCTTTCTTATACTTTTGCATAAGAATGATACGACGGCATCGAGTTATACCAAGATATTACTGCATTTGATATATATGAAACGGTTGGCTAAAATATAAATTTAATATATTAATATAAGTGGACAATTTATTATCCTCAATATAGATAATTGAAATAGATATAATTATAGTTGTGTGATTTTAATATTAAAAGGAAATTTGAGAATGGAAAAGGGGAATTTCAGAGAGACAAAAACCCGACAAAAAAAGCAGAAAACAACCGAAGGTCACCAAATTCTACCAAAACAGGCTATTTTAGGATTGGTTTTTTTCCTACATTTTAAAGGCATGTTTTTTTAATATACTAGTACCATTTTCGACCAAGGAACTATATGCATAATTGGAGACCCACTATGAAAGGTCAACATATGTTCTTCAAAGATAAACAAGTTAATATAGTTCACAGAAGAATACAATGCATGTATCTTCTTACTCGGAACCTCTCTAATGCTTAACAAACTTTCGGGTGAACGAAAATAATTAAATGTTAGTCAAGATGCAAGAAAAATCACCAACTCTATAGAATGTTTTTACTTTATATGTGTATATGTATACAGGATGATCAGTAAAACTATCGGCACATATTGTATTTTTTTTAAACTATACGTATATATTAGGTATATTATATATAATGATAAGTATTATAATGAACGGGGCAAAGCTGGATGAACATCAATGAGAAAGCAACTCAAAACAAAGATTTTGTTGGACAAATGAACATTTGACTTATGTCTAAAAGACTAATTATTTACCTATATTGTAAAAGATAAAATTCTAATAGCTATAGTCATAAAAGATCACAGTTTAATTTAGCATAACAATTGATTCAGGTTGATACTTCTATTTTACTTCACATTGAAGATGTCCAATCTTCTGACTGACCTCGTTTTGGGTTATGAATACCACACGTCTCGATCAGAATGACAATGACATGAGTGTGGTATAATGAGGAGACACACGTTAACTTACATTTAGGAGTTCCAGTTTCTTTGACAACAGGATTATTTCAAATACCTTGAACGTATATATGCAGTAAAGAGCCTCATCATGGGTTTTTGATTATGTGATTACTTGGCCACTTTTATAGTGATTATTAGATTACCAGACCAACTATAATCATTTGATATTCTAGGACTGTATATTTGATTATTATATTATCTTGTTTAATAGAATTATTAATGATTAAGTGATTATGTTGGCAAAATATTTGTGTTTATGTGATTACTTGGACACCGCCATGAATGGCCTCATTATATAAATAACTCTTTTCTGTCAATTTGTATGCTTTTTTCTCAAAAAGATAGGATGTATTTTATGAGATTAATTATTCATTATACATATGATATTGTAACATTTTTTGATACATTATCCTGGACTTTCCCAATAGATAACCGTTAAATAGCATTCATATGCAAATGTACATATATTTCAAAAAAATATTCATTCAACATGTTCAAATAGGCTTCGTCGAATGCGTTGTATAATTACATTTTTCCACATCTAGATAATGAGTTATCAGAATTACACTTGTTTGCTTTAAATCCTATTGCATATCAAAAGAGGGAAGAACTTTACATTGTAACAATAAATAAACTAGGTATGCTTTGAAATGATGTTCGACCAAGATAAAGGGTGATATATTTAGACTATCACTTGGACAAGAGGAATATGGACTGAGTTTGTGTCTTGCATCATGTCTCATGTGGATTACTAGTTAAGTTGATGTTCTTTAATGTAAAAACAGCAATGCATTCTTCTTACAAGATGCTCACGGTTTAAAATGCTCCCTATTCCGAATGGACGTGGCTTTGTATTTGTACATTCCAAAAATCCAAAAAGCGCTTTAGCATATAGGTGCAAAATCCAGGTGACTTTTATTTCTATTGCACAATACAAACAGTTTAACAGCCCTTTGAAAGTTTGGTGGTCAAAGATTTCGGACCAACACTTTTCATATTTGATATTTCTTTACCCTTTTCAATCCTTTATTTTTAAGAAAAAACAAATCTTTCAACATCAACAAAAAAAAATATTGAGAAAGGATGTTTTTTATTCTTGTTACGATAAGAAATAAAAATATCAGCCTTGAAAAATACAATATATCAAATTGTCAATTAATTGATTTGTATAACTTCTTGTTTTAAAGTTGTAAACTTAAATGATATGAACACGCATATACTAACAATGACATCACGTACTGTTAGAGTGTTGTAGTTGCACAAACTCAAAAGAACCTAAGGGATCATTTACACATTTAATTACGATCAACAGTATATACCATACTTTACAAATCATTAAATACTATATCCTGTATTATATGTATATGTTTATGAGGGTGTGGATGGGGTTTATGATTTGTGACATTTTTACCTATTATGCTTGGGTTATTTCACACATCGTTGTCAATATAAAAGAATTTGATGTGACTGTTATGAAAGTGAGAGGTTTAGATAGATATAAAACCAGGTTGAATCCACCATTTTCTAAATTTAAAAAAAAATGCCTGTACCAAGTCAGGAATATGACAGTTATCCCTTCGTTTGAGGTGTTAGAGCTTTAGAGCTTGCCATTAGGTGAGGAACTTTCCGTTTTGAATTTTCCTCTGAGTTCAGTATTTTTGTGATTTACTTTTTACAGTTAAGTAGAGGTAGAAGATCAAACAGTGCAGAGTAAAGGGGTGATTAAACTATAGAAAAATAAAAGTCAACATAATACAGAATAGAGAAAAATAGTGTTCTAAAATATAGATAACAAAGAAGTGTTGGATAAATAGAGAAAAAATGAATCTAAAAATTAAAAGAATATAGAAATGAAAGACACCCCATTCTTATCCCAATATATTATAGATTTGAAAAAAACATTGATACCTTTACATGTTAATTGACGGTAACAAACATTAAAGTAACATGCTTCATCATGATAGGGTATGAAATCATCAACCGTTGACGGAGTTACATGTAAAAATATTTCAATCATAGCCGTTTAATTATATACAATAAAAATGCTATCAAATAAGTACGGTATAAATCTCTAGCAAATAAGGAGGTTATAAAATCTGTACTTATAACCCCAGAGAAGAGAAATAAAATTGTTGCACTTTAAGTTCATTCAAAGAAGAAATAAAATCTTTAGTGCAGATACCGTGTTTATTCAGGCCTCCTTTTGTATTTTTCGATTCTTTTTGAAGTGAGTTCTGTTAGCGCAGCCCAGGAATACATCTGTTTGGGACTATAAATGAAAATAATAATACCAGTAGCATTATTGCATAGTCCAGATAATATTTCAAAATTATAACTGATGAAATTTCCATTTTTTAATAATTTATGAGCTTTGCAAAACGAACTCATTAAAAGGAAAATAGCTATGATACCAATGAATGCTCGAAAAAAAAAACCCACAAAAAAAACACTAATCTTTAAGAACAGTCGTTCTATCTCAAAACATGTTTGTTTATCCTATTTGTGATTTCTTTTGTATTTTCTCTAGATTTTTTTTGTTCTTCTTGCTTTTCTTTACTTTTTTTTTCAATTCAAAAATTCAAATTGCATGAGAAATTGAACCTGCATAATTCTCTTTGTATAAATTGCAAACAAATGTGACAGAACATAAATATACGTAAATGTGAATATAATCTTGTGGTTTTTTGTGTGATCTATATCGTTACAAACATTCACATACCATAAATCTATTCAAGGACTTTAATAATATCCTCTAAATGATGATCTGATTGAGTTGGTGTCATGAATTTAAAGCATGATTTTATAGAATGGAAATTTGTAATTGTATTCGTAGAACTGACGAAAGGTGCTAAATTAACTTTCTTTGTATTTTCCAATTCTCCAAATTATTTTCCTCAATGTTAATAATGAAAATAGATCAAATGAAACTAGTATGATTTTCAGATTGAAAATGTATATTCTCTACATCAAAGACGATTCTGGCCTGGATCAGAGTTATTCTTGATGACTACCTTGTTTATATTTTTAACTGTTACAGTTCTTCCAATGACAAAATATCAAATCTCCAAAACTTTATTGTAATGATCAGCTGCTTCAAGTCAACATGACAGAAACGGTTTATTTTTATTTTTTTAAGCAAAAACGAAAGTGGAAGAAAATTTCACCCATACATACTACTTTGAATAATAGTACAAAAGTAATATATTGTCAGACGGTTCAAACGCCTGTCTGGAATTTGTCACATCCTATTACCAACACGAAGGATTTTATCAAACAACCCACTAAGCAACAAATAAGTACCTCGTTCAAGTCGATTTCAATGATCACAAGATGTAAACAAATTGGCAATAAATTTCCCAATACTTCACAAGTGCATGTGTGAATCTTTCCCGGATGATTTATGTGTATTGAGGTGTTCAAATCTTACTAATACAATCGTTTACTTCATTGTGTCTATTTAACTGCCGATTAAATAGTTTTGTGTCGTTTACAGTCCAATATAATTTATATCTTGTTGTACTTGGATAACTTTTACAAGGTACTATTCATCTTGAAGGTCACTTATAACTGTGTGTTTTGCTTCAAGTTTTGTAATTCACTGATCCACACAAAAAATAAGGTAGAGTTGAGTTTGCATTTTTCTGATCCTTACAAAAAGTAAGAAAGGTTGAGTTTTTCATGTTTCTGATCCTTACAAAAGAAGAGAGGGTTGAGTTTGCATGTTTCTGATCCTTACAAAAAGAAGAGAGGGTTGAGTTTTTCATTTTTCCGATCCTTACAAAAAGAAGAGAGGGTTGAGTTTTGCATTTTTCTGATCCTTACAAAAAGAAGAGAGGGTTGAGATTTTCTTTTTTTTCTGATCCTTACAAAAAGAAGCGAGGGTTGAGTTTTGCATTTTTCTGATCCATACAAAAAGAAGTAAGGGGGGTTGAGTTTAGCATTTTCCAGATCATTACAAAATGTAAGAAGGTTGAGTTTTGTATTTTCAGATCCATACAAAAGTTGGCAGGGCTGATATTTTCTCTACGTTTTGTATGTTCCTGGTCCATACAAAGAGTAGAGAGAGTTGAGCATTGATAACACAGCAACATTTACAGGTGCTTACATGTATGAAATCAAGGTAATTGTCAGTAGTACATGTCAATGTAGGGTCTAAAACGACGCGGGATACCTTGCCCCTTGCATTATATTTTAAAAGGTCTATGTAATTATCAGCGACAAGTGACTGTGGGTGTAACGCCTTGTTTTTTTATGATAATAACAGTACCAGAATTGCCAAGTTTCCAGCAATGTCATTAAGATCACTTGATATGTATTTCGTTATTTTCAATTTGTTTCCCATTTATTTATTTTCAAGTTTACATTTAAAAATTATTACAAATATGAAATCCAATCATATTGCCTATAATATAAACTGCAGCATATAACTTCGTGATCACGTGAATCGCGTGGTGTTTTAGTGTGTCAGTGATGAAATGGTATCGCTAATTTACGACTGGTTGTACCGTAACGACTTGGTTTGTTCAAACAAATTCTGAAGATCTTAAACAATATTGAAATAGGGTTATTAAAATATCTGTTTGACACATCTTGTAGATTAAATCTGTATTTTACAATGGGCTGCACTCTTCACAGAACCGACACATAGGTACATTGAAGGTACAAAGTTCAAACGTGATTTTTTACCTCCGAAAAATATTGCTATTATTGTACCGATGACAAACTATAAGTGATCGAACATGCTATAAAACTTTTTATAATTACATGACTGTATTATATATATATTGCGGTACTAGAAATAATTATACTATTTGATTTTGTTCTTTTTCTATTTCATTTTTTATTACAAACATAGTACGTGTTTGTTCCATTGCATTTGTTGCATCTTTTAAAATTTTGTAAATGTTATTTTAAATACAAGGTTGGATGTTTGTACATTTAAAGGAGACAGAAACCAAACGACAAAAACAACAAGAATACTTATAGGTCATCATACTGTACATGGGTGGATCCAGCCATTTATAAAAGGGGGAATCTAAACCAAGGAGAAAGGGGGATCTTAATATATGTCCCCATTCAAATGCATTGATCGTCAACAAGGGGGTCCAACCGCCGACACGACTTTGGATCCGTCACTTAAGTATACAACGTACTAAGAAAGATGTCTACAGTCTGGTAAGCTGTATAGAAAAAAGTAAAATCACAAAAATACTAAAATTCAAAACGGAAAGTCCCTAATCAAATGGCAAAATCAAATGTCAGATAAAACACATCAAAATGTAATACTCCTGACTTGGTACAGGCATTTTCAAATGTAGAAAATGGTGGATTGAACCTGGTTTTATAGCGCTAAAACTCTCACTTGTACGACAGAAGCATCAATTTCCATTTTATTGACAATGATGCATGAACAAAATGTCATAAATAGGGGTACAAACACAACACGGACCCCACAAAAAACTAGGGATATTTCAGGTGCTACGGAGGGGGAAGCAGATCCTGCTCCAAATGAGGCACCCGTCGTGTTGGTTATGTTGTTACAAAGCCGGTAAATAGTCTAATTCAGTAGGTCATATTCGTGAAAAGGGAAGGGGATTGTAGTAACGACATAAGGAACATATCCGATATCATCTTATAACGAATATTTCATAACGTTCAACCAACTCGTGATGGAAGTTTTACAGAGCGGTTAAAGATCGGCCAGGAACTGGATTCTCACAAACACCAAACACCAAACACAATAAAACAAAAGCTAGAGACAAGTACATGACATACGTCAATTACTGGCGAGCTTTCTGACTTGGAAAAAAGGAGTTTAAAATTTGTCTCATTTTCCTTTGATTTCAATTCTATTATTATTTACTGATTTTTTTTTTTTTTATATCTATACGTACGAATATTGAAAATAAGTTTGGTATAGACCTAAACAATTGTTAAGCATTACAGATATAGGTTAAACAGTGTTTTCTTTTCTTACAACAAATATTTTCATTTTGATGTAATATTAATTATTTTAAAAATTTGGAAAAAATAAAAACATCGGAACATTTGTATATCTGATTTCAAACTTATAGTACCAGATTGAATAGAGAACACAAAAACTTCATGTCAATAATGGAAATTGTTTATCTTTAAATCAATATTATTCATCAGTAGGTGATAAATGGTAAAATAAACAAAATTGTCCTTAAACCATGTCTCTTATATATCTATAGGTCACATGCTACTGAAATTAATAACGGTCAATCACTGAGGATAATACTATATATATACTTGTCGGTCACTGAGGGTAATAATAAATTATATAACTTGTCGGTGACTGAGGGTAATAATAAATTATATAACTTGTCGGTCCTGAGGGTAATAATAAATTATATAACTTGTCGGTGACTGAGGGTAATAATAATATCGTTACAGGAAAGAATGTTGTAGCGGTCATACAGAACATCAAACATTGAGTCGTGAGAAATCTTTATTGGTATGTTCAAGGACAATGATTTGACGCTTTGTGTAGGGTAGAAAAGATCAAACACCCTCAAACAAATATATGGATGGAAACTCCAATCGTTTTAATATGTAAATTCTTTACAACATTTTTTTATACGTTTTAAGTTTTGTCGGTATTAAGATATCAAAATAACTTTTCACAAATAAAATAGTAAATTTAATTCATTCCAGTTTCCGTCTCGTTTTGGAGATTCGTGTTTGCGTTTGTTTATCAATTGGGAAATAAATGCTTCAAGCATCCTCCAATCCGTTCTGCAATTGGCAATGCAGGCCTAACTAAAGGCAACAGTAGTATACCGCTGTTCATAAACTCGTAAATCGATGGACAAAAAACAAAATCAGGGTAACAAACTAAAACTGAGGGAAACGCATTAAATATAAGAGGAGAACAACGACACAACATTAAAATGTAACACACACAGAAACAGACTTAGCATTAGACAAAATCCGATGAGAATAACAAATATAACATCAAAACCAAATACATAAATTAGGGATAGAAAAGTACCGTGACACGTCTTATAGTAATGTGAAATCACACTCAAATATAAGAGAAAACAAACGATACAACGTTAAAATGTAACACACACAGAAACGAACTCCAATATAACAATGGCCATATTCCTGACTTGGTACAGGACACTTTTTATAAGAAAAAAATGGTGAGTTGAACCTGGTTTTGTGGCATGCCAAACCTCCTGCTTAAATGGCAATGATAAATATAACATTAAAATGACAACATAACATTACAGGACTACAATACAAATAAATAGGAGAACATATTAGACAAAGAAACACATGAATAATAGCTAACAAAAGGCACCAGGTTTAAAATTCAATACTGTCTGAAGTACATTGACCTAGTCTGATTGTCTCTTCATATAATACCAGTGTATACAAATTAAAACATGTAGAAAATGTATGATTTCAACAAAGACAAGTATTCTCCAAAAGAGCCATAACAAACAGGGATGTAAAACAACTCAAGTCGAGATAAAACAAAGACCACATTTAGTCAAAGAATATAAACGAAAAATGATTATGAACAGGATATAGTTTGTTAGTTGATTTGGTGCTTGACGTGAAAGACTAATGATCGTTTACTGTATTATATATAGAAAAGCAAAGAACGTGGGATCCATGACATAAAAATTAGAACATGCACAACAACAACATAAGCCACAAACTCACACAAAATGCAAAGTAATATCGCTTTTTTTGCCTCTACTTTCTCTCAAAGTGTCTTAAACTAGAGTCGTTCTTACATGCAATTAAAAACTTCAAAATTTCCATCCGAAATGAAATGAATTATCGGGAAGTTACGAAAACCAATCGGAAATTATTACATAGCAAACAACATAACAACATAAAAAAAATAGCAAGAGTATATATAATCGATGATTATTTCGAAAAAAAACAACAGACAATAGAAAAGTTTGACGTCACAATTGTAAGATTTGACTTTAAACCACAAAGTACGGGTATAACGCACCATTGAAGGATTAACCAATCTCATTGTCTCGTGCCAAAACGGAAACCAGTGACACATATGATCCGTTCGTGTACCAGTGACCTCGTGATCTGTTGCTAGACTGAAACTCAAGGACATTTTGTTTAATTGTCTTGTCAGATTAATAGACTTGTCTGATTTGCATAATAATGGAAGTTAGATTGTATAACTAAAATTTAACGTTAACACACCGGTAATTATTGCTATTATTGCGTATTATATTTTGAGAGATTGTATTTTGTATTTTAACAGTTGTTACATATTTAACAATGGTGTGTTATTAACTGTTCTTTTAAATAGAATTTCCCATTGAAAAAAATATGTTATAATGTTATTTGTTGCTCACTTAGACTGGCGGTAGTCACAATAATAAATTTTAGAAATAATTGATTTGTAAAGTTCTAAATTTCCACTACAAATACATTCAGCAGCATAATTGTGTATAACTTTCTAAAAAAAATTTTTAAAAATTTGGCTGCATGCAATTGACAATTATCAAAAGTAATGTAACTACTTTTGATGGCAGCAGTCCTTTTGTGCCAATTACTGTTTTTCAGGGGTAACATTTGCGCCAATTTTTGTTTTCCAAATATATCAATTGCGCCAATATTCGGAACTCATTTGTGTCAATTTACCAGTACACATATCTATCATAAATATTAATGATTAATATTTATTCTTATTTTTGGCGTAAAAAGTATCATATAATTATTATGTTCGGAGATATATTTCACCATGAAGATGAGCATCTGGAGATAAATCACTTGAAGTGCATTAGACAGTCTATGTACAGAGAGAGAAGAAAAAATTATTGCTTTACTGAATATTTAATACAAGATATGCCAAAAGAGAAGAAAATAGAAGCTTTTGCTGATTATTTTTTTAGCCACATATGTTGATGACACAGTGCTGTGTTCCCACCATCCGTTTGGGCTGAAACTCTATCTATCAGTAATGGAACAGAAGTATTCCACAGGAATGATTATGAACTGTTTTATGCATTTCTTCTTTTAATGTTTGTCTTTTTGGACACTAAAAAAACGTGAAGATACATGTTACTACATACATTAAATGGGACGTAGTAAGGCGGTAAGAAGAAAGTTTGTTTCAGAAAAGGAAACATTTGCCGTGTAAACTGCTGGTTCCAAGTCCGAATAAAGGAAGGGGAAGTAATGTTTCTTCTAATTGGCGCAATCATATGTTTTATTTCTGGCGCAAATGATACCATATGTAATTTTAAAACAGGTGGCGCAAACGTAGCACTGGAGCAAAAAGTTGTGACCCAAAAGGACGCATTTTTGGCGCAAACGGATCTCTCCTGTTTTGATAAAGTAATCTATTGAAATCGATTACCTGTCAGAATCTGTGAGGTCGATTATATCGAAATTCTTCCAGCAATCAATCCTTGCTTGGTACCATATCTCATCGGCAAAGAAGAAGACTGTAAAGTCGTGTTTCTGAATTAGTTGTTTATCTTTTTTAAGTTTGTCTTTTTGATCAAAGTGTTGACAGTTTTATTGGACCTTTGCTTTATGATTGACTTTTATGCATTAGGCCTACGTACATTTATAAGACTCGGTTATATTCTGAAAATTTAAAATCGGAAAGTTCCTTATCAAATGACAAAATCAAAGTATTACAAGTCATTATTGCACCTGCTTATCTAATTTCTGAGCAAGAACCAAAGCTCGTGAATTCGGTAATCGTTCAAAAAAGAACTTCGGGAAAGTTCGGAAATCTGTCAATTTCTCTTCGGAAATTGATGCTTATCATCCAAACTACAATTGCATTTGGTGTAATATTGCACAAATTTCTATTTTTACAGACAAAATCGATAATGTAAAATTTTAGATAATGGTATATTTTTAGGATTATTAATTTTTCATCAATTAATATCGTTGCTTTCTTTACGATAACAATGCAAACAAAATTTCCACTCTTTCTCTTTCAATACAAAACAATAATTTTCAGCTGACAGCATATTTATTTGACGTAAAGGAAATTAAATAGTATTTTATAATAATTTTTGTGTACATGTCAAATACGTAAATTGTGTATTGCTAACCCCGATGTCACTCTATCGCTGTTAATGATTAGAGTTTTGTTAAGACTAATTAGAGTGAAATAGAGTGAAAACGCCTCCATTGTTACGCCATAATGGCCGCTGTTGTAATTGCTGTTTGGTTTTCAAATGATTTGTCACTAAACACCATTTAAATTTATCCTTTTGAATAATACATGTAATTTTATCCGTCATAAAGATAGGATTTGACAACTTTGAATTAATGATTTTATATCAGGTTTTAAAATGAGATGAAAATGTTTGTATTGGATTTTAAAGGTTTTCAATGTTGATAGATTCACTATGTTAACAAATATACGTTGAGAAGAAAACGCAAATCAAATAACCGACGATTCGCCGTTTCAGAATCTAAAGCATTATGGGTAATATTTTCGAAAGTGTACACCAAAACGTCCTGATTGGTTAAAATGTCATAAACAATGAAAATTTAACCAATGACGTGACGTTATTTTCATTTTGGGGTACGAACAATGAAATTACCCATGATTCTTTAAATTCAAATACCCGACAATAGACAATCAGTGATACTTTTATTCATCAACCTTCACAAGAGTAGCATTTAAAATAACTTTTTGGGTTTTGCGTTGACAGTAACTGCGAGTACTCTCAGATCTGTACAAGTGTTTTTTGTTGTTGTTTGGATGTACAAGTACCCGACCACGTCCACTTGTATTTGTAGTATTTGTATTTTTATTCATTTGATGAGTTAAGCCTTTTTCAACTACCTTTTATAGCTGACTATGCGATATGGGCTTTGCTCATTGTTGAAGGCCGTACTTTGACCTATAATGTTAATTTCTGTGTCATTTGGTCTCTTGTGGAGAGTTGTGTCATTGTCAATCATACCACATCTTCTTTTTTTATATTCCATTAAAAACACATCTCTTTACATCCAGTGGCAAATATTTCAAACATGAAACGAGAACAAGGAAATATTACGTCAGAATACAGGAAAATATTTCACCCAAATAAATAAAAGAAGAAACGATGATTCTTGAGAGGAGAATCTTTTTAATTGTTAATTCAAAAAACTTCCAGTAACAGATATTTCATGCATGTTCAGGACGACCGACATAAATGCCATCTGAATGTGTTTCTGGTGAAGTACATTTGGTCATGTACGCGCGTTTTACTTAAAACACTGAAGCTTGAAGACAGATGCAGTCTATATCGATGCACCTGCTATTACACAAGCTTGTGTGTGTTGTGTGTGTGTGTGTGTGTGTGTATGTGGTTTTCTTCGTTATTCCCATTGCACCACTTTTCAGTTTAGTGTCATCATGTTTTATCTTTTGTTCATATTGCATTTTAAATTAGGGCTTAAATTTCAATGATTTTTAATTGTCCATAATTGAGGCCAATGTCATCTTGCATTAATTAAGCCCGTAAATCTCTAGTTAAAGACATTAAACTAACTATGTCAAATTTGACTAAGTAAGAGATGACCTTGAACACGTGGTAACGGCTCAGTAGGCCAAAAATAGGACATTTGAAATCAATCGTATTTAAATGTACTGATAGTTAATCACAGAATATGGCAGGAATCGATTACTTCCAGTCAAATTAGAGTTTTAAATTGAAAAGCAAACATTTAGCATAGGTACACAGCAAACAATTACGCGCCATACATTGTTTTTATTTTCATGCAGATGATGTATGCTTTTTACGTGAACGCGAGACGGTTTCTGGATAGCAAATCATTGCGCGTTATACGTTGTTTAATTTCTCGTGCAGTTAAAGTAGTTTTTTTTACATGCATGAGATGGTTTTCGGGCAGAAAATCAACGACTCAAAAATACCAATAGACATTTAGATGCCAAGGTACATGTATGATGTTTACTCCTTATCTGTATTGCAAGAAGAATGAAGTGATGTTGTAAAACATCAGAGATACAAAGCTTATAATTTAGTATGCCAGCTAGATGCACGTTTCGTCTACACAAGACTATATGATTGATTTTAGGTGATCAGATTATTTTGATTTGCTTTAGATTTGAATTTTAGTTTATTGAAGGACATCTTGTTTGATTGTAAAAATATTCGAATTAGCTCTCGCCGCTTTTTTGCGCTCATTCGGCGTAAAGCAAACACTAATCAATCAATGAATCATTGGAAACAAATATATTTTCCTTTATGTTACAATCACTTCCTACATTTTGTGTTGCAGAGTAATAATATTCATTATCATCCTGTCTTGCCCAAACAACATTTTCAACTCGTACTACACAGCTACTTTTACATAGGTATTATTTCTGTACCAAAAGTATGTAGTACTCGAAATCTACTTTTAATATTCAGTACTATTTTGTTACTTCAAAACTATTAATTGTAATATTTAGGTATCTGTATTTTACAGTACTTGATTTGTACTTGAAAATTTAAGTACTACATAATTGTGTTTACAACATTACATTTTCAGCATTTTGAAAGTATGTCTATTTCAAATCTCTTAAAATTATGATTTTCAAACATGGAATATTGAGGTCGCTTTTGGTATTATTTCTGTACCATAATTTCAAGTACAAATCAAGTGCTGTAAAAATACAGCTACGTACATGTAAATAGTACAATAACTTTTAAGTACAGAAATAGTACTAAATATCAAAAGTAAATTTCCAGTACTACAGATTTTAAGTACAGAAATAGTACCTATTCAAAAGTAGCTGTGTAGATCAGGAAACTATATATACTCTGTCCCAAGAAACTCAATACTCGTCCCCTTAAGAAAATGACAAAATATTTGAGACAATGTTTATACAGGGAATACACGATAAAGAGTACATGGTGTGATTTTCGGTTCTGCCGGGTACATTTATATACTAATCTTTCTTTAAGTCTACCTGTGGTTTTACCTGTGTATAGTTGTTTTTGATCTACCTAAGCATTATCATTAGTGAACATTTAAATTGTTTTAAGAAATATCATTTGTGACCATTTGTTTCAAAATTCATTCAATATTTGTTTCAAATGTGCAAGGTAATTTGTAAATTATAATTATAGAATGTAAAACGGAAGCAATAAACAAAGAAACGAACGCAATTTAAAAGGAGCAGAATATAAATAAAAGATTTGTCAAGGTTAGGGCATGCTTCTTTAATGTTGAATCCTCGGGTTGGTGCATTTACAAATAAAACAATAAACAAAAGAATTCATAATGCATTAAACATAAGACAAAATTCCCAAGGCTATTGAAGAGGATTTGGTTGGGGTTTACAGAACAGAGACTTATTGGCAATTTGTGCAAAATAAAGATGAAAAAATAAAGAAAGTAAAAAAAAAAGAAAACATAAAAAAACAAAAGACAATAATGGGATGCTGAAATATAAAAGATAGAGAAAAATGGCATAGAAATGAAAAACTTACAGAATTGAAACATGGAGACCCCCTATTCAGCCCATCATGGAATTTTTGAATTCATGGTGGTTTATTTGTATTCACACCACTACAATACTAGAATGAGTAATGCAGGAAACAAAGGACACAATTCTCAAGGCTGGTATCTTTTGAATCCTAAAGTCATTCTGAATATGTCTTTATAAGTGTAACTTGTACATGTATATAATTATGACAAAACAAAGGACACAATTCTCAATGCTGGCATCTTTTGAATCCTATAGTCATTCTGAATATGTCTTTATAAGTGTAACATGTACATAGGAAACACCCTAAATTTGTAAGGTATTATGCTTGTTATGTTTATACATGCCTTAAGGAGGTAGACCTAGGTTAAGGGAAATAACTCTTAAAATCATCAGTACGCTTGTGTCAACCATTTTCATAAATATATTCTAAGCTTCTAGGTTACATAGATTATTTCCAATCTGTTTCAGGTAAATGCTTAAAAAACATTGATGAAACTTGACTTTAACAAAACACATAACTGATTTAAAGAGTTGTCTCCCTGAACAAAGGTCTACCACCTTAAATTGCAAAAATCGGAGGAATCAAGGTCGTTCTATTAGAACAAAATCAAGATGTACAAATTACCACCAAAAACGTTTACATATAAAGATAAGAAGATGTGGTATGAGTGTCAATAAAAAAAAAAGCTGACATAATTAGTCAGAACGACCATTTGGGATAAGAAATAAAACTTAAATGATCCAAGTTCATTTGTGCTTTGTTTTTTTTCCCATGACAAATATTAAGGACACAGACCTGATGGAATACAGGTCATAATCTAACTGAAATAAATAGTCATGTGAACACTTTAATTTGGTATAATAATAATTTTTGGACCCCGTAGAATATTCAAGCAAAACTCAAATGTAAAGTACTATTCGGTGGTGTTTATCAAAAAGAAAAGGTAGTAACGAACTGTGGATTCTATAAATGGAACATTTTCATGGTTATTTGAGACACTCAATAAGAGTCAAATTATGTTGGCATCAATAAAACTTGCAGAGATAACGCCAATTTCATTAAGTAAACGCTTTGGTTTAAAATGATTCCATGGAAGCATGAACACTTTACCAGAAAATTGTAATTTTATACCCCCGCTTTCAAAAAGTGGGAGTATACTGTTTTACCTCCGTCTGTCTATCCGTCAGTCCGTCCGTCCGTCCGTCCCATGAATATTTTTGTCACATTTTACTTATGAACTACTTGACAAAGGATTCATCACTCAACAACTTCCTGTTTACCGAAATATTTCGGCTGAGGTATCACATCAGTGAGCAGTAGCTCACAGTTATTGTTATTTATGAAAACGCATGCCCTGGCAGCATGTCAGCAAAGGACTATTTTTATAATCACAACAATTTAACGTACTTAGTGAAAAAAATGTGTAACGTCTATGTTTTTCATACTTTCTTTTGATGGGCCCTTGTATAGGCAAAGATGCTTTCAACCCTTTCAAATTGACTTCGCAGTATTTAATACATTGTAAGTTTAAATATTTCAGAACTAAAACGACGATGAACTATATACACTTTAGAAATGAATGAATTGTATAAACAATGCGTGTTTTGTTCCTTGTGTTTTGTTCCGCAACAGAAAAAATGATATAAAATAAAGAAACTGATATCCTTGTTAAACATTTGCTATTTAAAATTTAATTTGTAAATATATCAACTTATAGTCATAAAACACCTATGTTGTTTATTTATGTATGATGTGTTAAAAACTTAATTGTGAATAGGATCAATATAGATGGTATATATTCCCGAGGTTTTAGTTTTAATGAAAATAACGCTATTTAAATCTCGTGCATTCAAGCAGAGACATATAGTACTAGTTTTATATGTATTTGATCATAGTGCCTTCGTTAGGTACGCTCAAATCCAGATATTTGAAGGGCGGGGATGCTAAAATTATCTGCAACGCTAGTAGCTTTGTCCCCCAAAAAAGGTACCTAAACAGAAAAGACATGTTTATAAAAGGGAACTACGAATACATATATACTATTTGATTTTAGGGGGGGGGGTTGGATGAAAAAGGAGTTTTTAGTTAAAAAAAAAAAAGGGGGGGGCAGGATGAGCAACTTTGCAAAAACAGGCAGCCGGACCGAATAGAGTGGAAAACGAAAACGCAGAAGCCAATCTTCTCGAAGGCAATCAGAAGCTTATTTAATGATTCTTAACTCGGGTTTAGTAGGTTTAGTAAGTTAATAAACAAGTATGATAGAAATAAAGAACACTCTAGAGAGTTTAAAAATGTTCAAATGTTTTCCATTTGCGACAAACGATTTTGATGGTTGTTCTACCTTTTTAGAAAACACTCAATCAATTTATTATGCAATTTAAATTCATAATTATTGTTATTAATAAATCAGCAAAAGAACTCATCCTTTTAATAAGTTAGTATTTTTGACTAATGTGAAGTTTTAACCATTGATAATTCAGACTGTCATTACAAAAGTGAGAGGGTTAGCGCTATAGAACCAGGTTTAATCCACCATTTTCTACATTTGAAAATGCCTGTACCAAGTCCGGAATATGACAGTTCTTGTCCATTCGTTTTTGATGCGTTTTGTTATTTGATTTTGCCATGTGATTATGGACTTTCCCAATTGATCTTCCTCTAAGTTCAGTATTTTTGTGATTTTACTTTTTATTTTTTCACATCCGTTATCTTCCTCTTAAATGACATTTTTTCTGAACTTCTGAGGTATAAATAAATCTTTGTGGATTCGTCCTTGGATTTTGTTTTATTTAAATGGTTTTAATCATAGCCATTCTCTTCTCTTTTAAAACTTTCAAATTATGAATTTCAAAATAAATCTTTGTGGATTGAGTTTGGTCCTTGGATTTTTGTTTTATTATCAAAATGGTATTTATTGAAGCCGTTCTCTTCCTCATAAAAAGCCTCTCTTTAAAAAATTTTGAATTATAAAAAAAAAAATCTTTCGTCCTTGTTTTTTTTTTTAATTTGAAACGGAAAAATCAAAGTATTTAAATGCATATTTCTTCCAATCAGTAAGTTGTAAACACACACCACTTTTGTTATCAGAGGTCTATATTTCAATTAGATTGCTAGCATCGATAACTATAGCAATTCTCTTCCTCTTACAAAATACATTTTTTTAAATATTTAAATAAATCTTTGTGAATTCGTCCTTAGCTTTTTTGTAAATTGATTAAAATGGGTGAAAATCAAAGTATTTAAATGCCTCTACTTCTTCCAATCAGTAAGTTGTAAACAAACACCACTTCTGTAAACAATTATCGTGAATAAAGTCAATTATACCTCAGATAACAGTTACTAAGTCTTCCTTGTTACATAGCCATCTAGAAATGTGAAATAACTTGAAAAAAGAAAACAATCAGCTTTGTTTACATTAAAACGCCTTTTTCATAAGTGATGATATTGGTTTGACAAAAATTAGAGAAATTATGTGTATTTCCTTCCGGCATCGATAATGTCAGATAAATTATTTAAAAAAAAATCTAAAATTTAGAATGGAAATGAGGAAGGTGTCATAGAAACAACAACCCGACAAAAGAGCAAAACGCAGCCGAAATCTACCAATGGGTCTAGAAAATCCCGCCTGAACATGCTGAAGGCGGCTTTTAGTCGGCCCCTCAACAAAAATGTGCACTAGTTCAGTGAAAATACACATCATACTTAACTCCAAAACATACAAATGAAGTATGCAAAACGACAATGATACACTATTGTTTTTTTTTACAGACACTAGCTATTTTGTCACTTTTTAACGTTCTTCATATGATTATGTTCAGTATTACAAATGGGTTTGGGAGTTCCTAATAAAGAGAAAAACACTTCGGATTCACACAATTTTTAGTGTTATTTTCATTTTCTGGAATTTTGTCGAAAGTTTTTTTTAGAGAATCTGTTCCACCGATACTAATTGAAACAGTGCACTTTCAAATGAAAATTGTGGGTTGAACCAAGCATTACATAAATTCAAATGAAAATTGTGGGTTGAACCAAGTATTACATTAATTCAAATGAAAATTGTGGGTTTAACCAAGTATTACATTAATTCAAATGAAAATTGTGGGTTGAACCAAGTATTACATTAATTCAAATGAAAATTGTGGGTTAAAATAAGTTATGATTGATTACTTTTTTACTTTGGTTCAGTGACAGATATTTCATACATTTTATTGTTCCTCACGTCGTAACTACAATCCCTTCCCTTTCATGAATTTGACCTACCGAATTAGACTATTTACCGGATTTGTAATCACATAAGCAACACGACGGGTGCCGCATGTGGAGCAGGATCTGCTTACCCTTCCGGAGCACCTGAGATCACCCCTAGTTTTTGGTGGGGTTCGTGTTGTTTATTCTTTAGTTTTCTATGTTGTGTCATGTGTACTATTGTTTTTCTGTTTGTCTTTTTCATTTTTAGCCATGGCGTTGTCAGTTTGTTTTAGATTTATGAGTTTGACTGTCCCTTCGGTATCTTTCGTCCCTCTTTTATTCAGGACGACAAAAAAAAAAGAAAAAAAAAAGACATATACTATTGGTTTCAGTAAGGGGATTCGACATTGAACTTATTAATTATTGGGAAGATTAATTTTTAGGGAAACAAAAGGGCCTAGAATTGTGAACCTTTCAATCTAAACCATTGCTCTATATTAGTTATATATAAAATTGAATTATTTGCTTCGTAATTATTACGTCATGCCGGCTAATAAATTGGACCTTGTTATTTTAGAAGTATATATTTATTATGTAATATCTAAACAACCATCTGACATTGCAGAATTATTAAATATTATAATCTATATTTATGTTCCCCCTATTTTCCAATTACATATTATATGTACAAAAATGTATACCCGGTATCATGTTTCATTTTCATTGCCAAAACTCCGTTCATTTAAACCAACTTGGTTATTCTTCAATACGTTAGATATATATTTTTAAAAAGAACAAAATTATGATTTAACAGAAACTGTCTCGCTTTAAACTAAATCTAGGACAAAACACTCGAATAAAGCCGTTACAAATGAACAATTAAATTTGAAAACAGAAATGCTGTTGCAGAATATATCAGCTATATATTTCGTTGCAGACAACTGTACATTAATTAGGCCGTTAGTTTTATTGTTTGCATTGTTTTACAATTGTGATTTTGGGGCCTTTTAAGTTTACTATGCGGTATGGGCTTTGCTCGTTGTTGAGGACCGTACGTTGGCCAATAATAGTCGCTAATTTCTGTGCTATTTATTCTCTTGTGGAGAATCATACCGTTTCTTCTTTTTTTTTTTTTAATTTTACTGAAGAAAAAAATGCTAATTTAGTTTTGATTTATTGAAATATTTCTACATGAGCATTGAAACAACATAGCTTTCCTTTCTAAACAAGGACCAATGCATTTTGAAATTGAAGAATGTAGTGTTTTGAAAATTAATACCAAAATTATTGTGGGGTTCGAGTTGCTCATTTTTTAGCTTCTAATTATAAATCAACCAAATGGCCCACGCTTAAATAAACCAGGAGAAGCGGCAACAGTATTCTTAAACTGAAAACAATCTCTATGTATTTATTTAAATCATATAAAATATGTTTTCCAAGGAACTCCATGACTACTTTGACCAGCATTGTTTTGTGTTTAGGATAGAACTTTAACCCCAAATCTCTGCCTTCTTCGGATAAAGCGATTGGTCGTCAGCCAATAGAGATTTATATTGGTCAGACATAAATCCGGCGGCTTAACAGCGACACCTTTAAAACTATAATGCCAGAATATGGGATATTTCATGAATGGGATTGATGTTTCTACTAAATTATTTCGGTGTTCCATATAATACAGAAGACGCAGTTCACTTGATTTTTTGTCCATCTGATGAGTTAAGCCTTTTTCAACTGATTTTTATAGTTCGTTCTTATGTTGTTCTGTTATACCACTGTCCCAGGTTAGAGGGAGGGTTGGGATCCCGCTAGTATGTTTAACCCCGCCACATTATTTCTATATGTGCCTGTTCCAAGTCAGGAGCCTGTAATTCAGTGGTTGTCGTTTGTTTATTTGTTGCGTATTTGTTTTTCGTTCATTTTTTTTTATATAAATAAGACCGTTTGTTTTCTCGTTTTAATTGTTATTTCCACAAGAGACCAAATGAAACAGAAATAAACAACTATAGGTCAAAGTGCGGACTCCAACAATGAACCAAGACCATACCGCATAGTCAGCTATAAAAGACACCGAAATGACAAATGTAAAACAATTCGTACGAGAAAACTAACGGCATAATCTTTGTACAAAAAATGAACGAAAAACAAATATATGCAACACATCAACAAACGAAAACCACTGAATTACAGGCTCCTTATCACGTATTCATTAGGTTACGACCTTTGAAAAGGATAAACACTCGGTGTTACTAAAGTATTTCATGTACTTTAACGTGTTGCTATTGTTTCTTTCATATGCAAAGGATTAATATCAATTTATGCACCTAGAGTTATACTAAACTTTTCACTAAATGGCATTGGCTTATACAGAGAAACCTGTTTAAACCGACTAAATATTTTGTTTGCTTTTGGTCAATTTTCGGTTTTATCAGGTTCACGACGCATACAGTTGGTATGACGATGCTTAAGAACATGTTTGGTGTATACAGGTTTTCGGTTTATACAGGATTCGGTTTAGCCAGGTTTCACTATAATAAGAACTGCTATAATATTACCAGAGCTGGCAGTAATCGTTTATAATACTAATCCGTTTTATATAATAATGAATTAGAAACATAGTGCCCTATATATTTTCGACCCACACATATTCAATATATTAAATAGTTCCACCGTTTACTTTCAAAAGTTATGATTTCCAGATTTATATAAAGTTCTGTATTGAATTATTAAACACATCTTTGATTGACTGATGATTTGATAATTGTCTAGCAGCGTATATGTGATGCTTAGTCAAGTGATCGAGTAAATGCATTGAACATCACAATTTATATATAGGTTGATATATATAAAAAAAAATGAAATACTTGTATAACGGACACAGTCCCAATTTTGGCTCCTGTAATGATCATGTTGACTACCATGACGACGACTAAGATGACGATGACATGGGGAAGTATGGCTATTAGATTTCCATTATAAACTGTAGGTCCTGAACATGCAGGACAAGAACCGTCATGCTACATATGTAAACGACGATTATCAAAAGTCTGCTCAGTCATATTTTAAACATATGCCTTCATAGGTAAACATCACTATATATATATGTCACTTTTCCCGACCACATTATTCTGACTCCAATGGACCATATCGACCATGTCGAGCCAAAGCTCCGTGTTGAAGACCGTACTTCGACCTATAATGGTTTGTTTTTACAAATTGTGACTTGGATAGAATAGTGTCTTAATGGCTCTCATACCACATCTTCTTATATACATTTGTTTTACGACTAAATGCCACATGTTAAGCAGGAAAAAAGAAAATATCAGTTTTGAAGGTTTTGGTTTGTCCCAAGTGGATGTACATTATACCCTGACACTTATGGGAAATTTTTAAAAAAAATTAATCCGATACAAGTTTGACTTATTTGTGTCTAATCAATTTTAATCTAAATTGTCAGTTCGATGACGGAAGAAAAAACATAATACTATTTATCTGACCAATCCCGGAATGGTTATGAAAGAACATCTGGAATTTTCTACGGCAAGTCTAATCCGTTGTAGGTAGTCACTAATTACTAAGTACAAAATGTAACATATAAGTGGATTTACAATTGAAACCGTTTCATCAAAACATTGAGTAATTACTAAATTTAATCCGTTTAACATAATGATTTAAAAGAAAGGAGTGATAATAATGGTACCGTTTCCATTACAGGTATACTGATCCGCCCGTACCGTTTCTGATTCTACACGTACTGTTTCCATTGTCGATCTAAGAATCTGCACGTACTATTTTCCATTGTCGCTATAAGAATCTGCACGTACTGTTCCTTTGCCGATACAAGAATCTGCACGTACCGTTTACATTGCCAATACAAGAATCTGCACGTACCGTTTACATTGCCGATACAAGAATCTGCACGTACGGTTTCCATTGTCGATTCAAGAATCTGCACTTACTGTTTTCATTTCCAGTACAAGAATCTGCACGTTCTGTTTCCATTTCCGGTACAAGAATATGCACGTACCGTGTACATTACCCGTACGTACAATTATATGTACGTATATTTACCAATGCCCGCAACAATAAACTGCGCGTAATTTTCCATTGCCGGTTCAATAAGCTGCTATGTACCAGTACAGTCCAGTTGCAGTGGTAGCTTCACGTTTTTGTTACTTACAGTCAAGTAGCAGTGGTATCTTCACGTTTGTTGTTACTTACAGTCAAGTAGCAGTGGTATCTTCACGTTTGTTGTTACCTACAATCAAGTGGCAGTGGTAGCTTCACGTTTTTGTTACTTACAGTCCAGTAGCAGTGGTATCTTCACGTTTGTTGTTACTTACAGTCAAGTAGCAGTGGTATCTTCACGTTTGTTGTTACTTACAGTCAAGTAGCAGTGGTATCCTCACGTTTGTTGTTACTTACAGTCAAGTAGCAGTGGTATCTTCACGTTTGTTGTTACTTACAGTCCAGTTGCAGTGGTATCTTCACCTTTGTTGTTACTTAGAGTCAAGTAGCAGTGGTATCTTCACGTTTGTTGTTACTTACAATCAGTAAGTAGCAGTGGTATCTTCACGTTTGTTGTAACTTACAGTCAAGTGGCAGTGGTATCTCCACGTTTGTTGTGACTTACAGTCAAGAAACAGTGGTATCTTCACGTTTGTTGTTACTTACAATCAGTTCAGTAGCAGTGGTATCTTCACGTTTGTTGTTACTTACAGTAAAGTAGCAGTGGTATCTTCACGTTTGTTGTTACTTACAATCAGTAAGTAGCAGTGGTATCTTCACGTTTGTTGTTACTTACAGTCAAGTGGCAGTGGTATCTTCACGTTTGTTGTTACTTACAGTCAAGAAACAGTGGTATCTTCACGTTTTTGTTACTTACAGTCAAGTAGCAGTGGTATCTTCACGTTTGTTGTTACTTACAGTCCAGTAGCAGTGGTATCTTCAAGTTTGTTGTTACTTACAGTCCAGTAGCAGTGGTATCTTCACGTTTGTTGTTACTTACAGTCAAGTGGCAGTGGTATCTTCAAGTTTGTTGTTACTTACAGTCAAGTAGCAGTTGTATCTTCACGTTTGTTGTTACTTACAATCAGTAAGTAGCAGTGGTATCTTCAAGTTTGTTGTTACTTACAGTCCAGTAGCAGTGGTATCTTCAAGTTTGTTGTTACTTACAGTCAAGTGACAGTGGTATCTTCACGTTTGTTGTTACTTACAGTCAAGTGGCAGTAGTATCTTCACGTTTGTTGTTACTTACAGTCAAGAAACAGTGGTATCTTCACGTTTGTTGTTACTTACAGTCAAGTAGCAGTGGTATCTTCACGTTTGTTGTTACTTTCAGTCAAGTTGCAGTGGTATCTTCACGTTTGTTGTTACTTACAGTCAAGTAGCAGTGGTATCTTCACGTTTGTTGTTACTTACAGTCAAGAAACAGTGGTATCTTCAAGTTTGTTGTTACTAACAGTCATGTAGCAGTGGTATCTTCACGTTTGTTGTTACTTACAGTCAAGTGGCAGTGGTATCTTCAAGTTTGTTGTTACTTACAGTCAAGTAGCAGTGGTATCTTCACGTTTGTTGTTACTTACAGTCAAGAAACAGTGGTATCTTCACGTTTGTTGTTACTTACAGTCAAGTACCAGTGGTATCGTCACGTTTGTTGTTACTTACAGTCCAGTAGCAGTGGTATCTTCAAGTTTGTTGTTACTTACAGTCCAGTAGCTGTGGTATCTTCACGTTTGTTGTTACTTACAGTCAAGTAGCAGTGGTATCTTCACGTTTGTTGTTACTTACAGTCAAGTAGCAGTGGTATCTTCACGTTTGTTGTTACTTACAGTCAAGTAGCAGTGGTATCTTCACGTTTGTTGTTACTTACAGTCAAGTAGCAGTGGTATCTTCACTGGTATCTTCAAGTTTGTTGTTACTTACAGTCAGTAGCAGTGGTATCTTCAAGTTTGTTGTTACTTACAGTCAAGTGAGCAGTGGTATCTTCACGTTTGTTGTTACTTACAGTCAAGTGCAGTGGTATCTTCACGTTTGTTGTTACTTACAGTCAAGTACAGTGGTATCTTCACGTTTGTTGTTACTTACAGTCAAGTAGCAGTGGTATCTTCACGTTTTTGTTACTTTCAGTCAAGTGCAGTGGTATCTTCACGTTTGTTGTTACTTACAGTCAAGTAGCAGTGGTATCTTCACGTTTGTTGTTACTTACAGTCAAGAAACAGTGGTATCTTCAAGTTTGTTGTTACTTACAGTCAATGTAGCAGTGGTATCTTCACGTTTGTTGTTACTTACAGTCAAGTGCAGTGGTATCTTCAAGTTTGTTGTTACTTACAGTCAAGTAGCAGTGGTATCTTCACGTTTGTTGTTACTTACAGTCAAGATAACAGTGGTATCTTCACGTTTGTTGTTACTTACAGTCAAGTACCAGTGGTATCGTCACGTTTGTTGTTACTTACAGTCAGTAGCAGTGGTATCTTCAAGTTTGCTGTTACTTACAGTCCAGTAGCAGTGGTATTTTCACGTTTGTTGTTACTTACAGTCAAGTGGCAGTGGTATCTTCAAGTTTGTTGTTACTTACAGTCAAGTAGCAGTGGTATCTGCACGTTTGTTGTTACTTACAGTCAAGAAACAGTGGTATCTTCACGTTTGTTGTTACTTACAGTCAAGTAGCAGTGGTATCTTCACGTTTGTTGTTACTTACAGTCAAGTAGCAGTGGTATCTTCACGTTTGTTGTTACTTACAGTCAAGTGGCAGTGGTATCTTCAAGTTTGTTGTTACTTACAGTCAAGTAGCAGTGGTATCTTCACGTTTTTGTTACTTACAATCAAGTAGCAGTGGTATCTTCAGTTTGTTGTTACTTACAGTCAAGTAGCAGTGGTATCTTCACGTTTGTTGTTACTTACAGTCAAGTAGCAGTGGTATCTTCACGTTTGTTGTTACTTACAACGTTCAGTAGCAGTGGTATCTTCACGTTTGTTGTTACTTACAGTCAAGTAGCAGTGGTATCTTCACGTTTGTTGTTACTACAATCAGTAAGTAGCAGTGGTATCTTCATGTTTGTTGTTACTTACAGTCAAGTGGCAGTGGTATCTTCACGTTTGTTGTTACTTACAGTCAAGAAACAGTGGTATCTTCACGTTTGTTGTTACTTACAGTCAAGTAGCAGTGGTATCTTCACGTTTGTTGTTACTTACCAGTCCAAGTAGCAGTGGTATCTTCAGTTTGTTGCTACTTACAGTCCAGTAGCAGTGGTATCTTCACGTTTGTTGTTACTTACAGTCAAGTGCAGTGGTATCTTCAAGTTTGTTGTTACTTACAGTCAAGTAGCAGTTGTATCTTCCCCCCCCCCCCCCCCCCCCCCCCCCCCCCCCCCCTTTTTTTTTTTTTTTTTTTTTTTTTTTTTTTTTTTTTTTTTTTTTTTTTTTTTTTTTTTTTTTTTTTTTTTTTTTTTTTTTTTTAGCGTGGTATCTTCACGTTTGTTGTTACTTTCAGTCAAGTTGCAGTGGTATCTTCAGTTTGTTGTTACTTACAGTCAAGTAGCAGTGGTTATCTTCAAGTTTGTTGTTACTTACAGTCCAGTAGCAGTGGTATCTTCACGTTTGTTGTTACTTACAGTCAAGTGGCAGTGGTATCTTCAAGTTTGTTGTTACTTACAGTCAAGTAGCAGTGGTATCTTCACGTTTGTTGTTAACTTACAGTCAAGAGAACAGTGGTATCTTCACGTTTGTTGTTACTTACAGTCAAGTACAGTGGTATCTTCACGTTTGTTGTTACTTACAGTCCAGTAGCAGTGGTATCTTCAAGTTTGTTGTTACTTACAGTCCAGTAGCAGTGGTATTTCACGTTTGTTGTTACTTACAGTCAAGTGGCAGTGGTATCTTCAAGTTTGTTGTTACTTACAGTCAAGTAGCAGTGGTTCTGCACGTTTGTTGTTACTTACAGTCAAGAAACAGTGGTATCTTCACGTTTGTTGTTACTTACAGTCAATAGCAGTGGTATCTTCACGTTTGTTGTTACTTACAGTCCAGTAGCAGTGGTATCTTCAAGTTTGTTGTTACTTACAGTCCAGTAGCAGTGTATCTTCAGTTTGTTGTTACTTACAGTCAAGTGCAGTGGTACTTCAAGTTTGTTGTTACTTACAGTCAAGTAGCAGTGGTATCTTCACGTTTTTGTTACTTACAATCAAGTAGCAGTGGTATCTTCAAGTTTGTTGTTACTTACAGTCAAGTAGCAGTGGTATCTTCACGTTTGTTGTTACTTACAGTCAAGTAGCAGTGGTATCTTCACGTTTTTGTTACTTACAGTCAAGTAGCAGTGGTATCTTCACGTTTGTTGTTACTTACAGTCAAGTAGCAGTGGTATCTTCACGTTTGTTGTTACTTACAGTCAAGTAGCAGTGGTATCTTCAAGTTTGTTGTTACTTACAGTCCAGTAGCAGTGGTATCTTCACGTTTGTTGTTACTTACAGTCAAGAACAGTGGTATCTTCAAGTTTGTTGTTACTTACAGTCCAGTAGCTGTGGTATCTTCACGTTTGTTGTTACTTACAGTCAAGTAGCAGTGGTATCTTCACGTTTGTTGTTACTTACAGTCAAGTAGCAGTGGTATCTTCACGTTTGTTGTTACTTACAGTCAAGTAGCAGTGGTATCTTCACGTTTGTTGTTACTTACAGTCAAGTAGCAGTGGTATCTTCAGTTTATTGTTACTTACAATCAAGTAGCAGTGGTATCTTCAAGTTTGTTGTTACTTACAGTCAAGTAGCAGTGGTATCTTCACGTTTGTTGTTACTTACAGTCAAGTAGCAGTGGTATCTTCACGTTTTTTGTTACTTACAGTCAAGTAGCAGTGGTATCTTCACGTTTGTTGTTACTTACAGTCAAGTAGCAGTGGTATCGTCACGTTTGTTGTTACTTACAGTCAAGTAGCAGTGGTATCTTCAAGTTTGTTGTTACTTACAGTCCAGTAGCAGTGGTATCTTCACGTTTGTTGTTACTTACAGTCAAGAAACAGTGGTATCTTCAAGTTTGTTGTTACTTACAGTCCAGTAGCTGTGGTATCTTCACGTTTGTTGTTACTTACAGTCAAGTAGCAGTGGTATCTTCACGTTTGTTGTTACTTACAGTCAAGTAGCAGTGGTATCTTCACGTTTGTTGTTACTTACAGTCAAGTAGCAGTGGTATCTTCACGTTTGTTGTTACTTACAGTCAAGTAGCAGTGGTATCTTCACGTTTGTTGTTACTTAAAGTCAAGTAGCAGTGGTATCTTCACGTTTGTTGTTACTTACAGTCAAGTAGCAGTGGTATCTTCACGTTTGTTGTTACTTACAGTCAAGTAGCAGTGGTATCTTTACGTTTGTTGTTACTTACAATCAGTTCAGTAGCAGTGGTATCTTCACGTTTGTTGTTACTTACAGTCCAGTAGCTGTGGTATCTTTACGTTTGTTGTTACTTACAGTCAAGTTGTAGTGGTATCTTCAAGTTTGTTGTTACTTACAGTCAAGTAGCAGTGGTATCTTCAAGTTTTGTAGGCCCCACCTACGATAGTAGAGGGGCAGTATTTTTTCTGGTCTGTGCGTCCGCCCGTCTGTTTGTCCGTCAAATTATCCCGCTTCAGGTTAAAGTTATTGGTCAATCTACTTGAAACTTATTACACATGTTCACTATGATATGATCTTTCTAATGTTAATGCCAAATTAGAGTTTTGACCTCCAATGAACATAGAAAATGATTGTGTGGTTGGGACATTTCGTGTTTGTGACTCAATTCAAGTCATCCTCGACTGAAGAGATTCAATATTACCCAAAAAACATTCTGTGACCAACATTCCATTGGCAGTGGTGTATACAAAGTTCAAATGAACAAGTAGTAAAGTAACAGCTTCCGATAATTCTGTGTTCAGTTTGCTTTGCATTTCTTTATTCAGATAGACCCAAAAGAAGGTGTGTTTATAACAATGAGGCTGAAACCAAACGACAAAAGTACTGGAATACGAATAGAATATAGATATAAGAAGATATGGTATAAGTGCCAACACATCCTCCAAGTAGTCAACAATTAATAGACAGGTGTCTATACAATGTAAACTCGTCTATAAAAGCTGTGAAAAAACTCAAATACTTGCAAACAACTAAAAAAAATCGAAGTTACGAGAACACCAAGTCAGATATAACATAAGGATGCCATTTCATGTTTGTAGGGGGCTAGGATGAAATTTGAAAAAAACATAACAGGAGTTAAATTTGAGTAAATCAAAATGCAGGATGAGACACTTTGATTCAAAAATTGGAATGAAGACAAATTATGTAAATACAGTCAGGATAAACTAATAAAAAAAATACAGGACCGTATGGAGGGAAAAATAAAAATGCAGGACAGAGATTACAGCTAAGAAAAAAATGAAGGACAACATCCCTTCAAGCACCCCTCCCCTCCGCATAAAAATCAAATTGTAGCTCCCTAAGCTTATGACTGACAAGGTTCCTACATGTACATGCATGGTAAACTATGCTTTTTATAGCCAACCCCCCTTTTCTTTTCGATGAGTTAACGTATAATTTATACAGAGGGATAAGTATTCAGTAAGTAAAAGATTATCTGAATAATCTGTACCTACAAATATAAACAAATATAAAGAGTTATCAATAATCTTGTTTACATCTTACGTAAAGTTTTTAACGAAAGGGACTTTAAAACGACTTACTATTACATGTACATATAAATCTAATTAGTGTATTGAACTTATTAACTTTTAAAAGCTGTTATCTCTAGACAAATTTGAAATTATTGTTTTGTATTCTATTGTTCGGTTACGTCATCAGCCATTTAAATTGATGTAACGTGAAAAATACTGGATTAATTACTTAAAGTCAAACATATACATGTAGCGATCGGTTTGTATATTAGAGACGAACACTTTGAATCCCCCATAAAAAAAACTTCCCCAATAAAACTGGTTGTTTATCAGTTTTGTAGATAAGAAACGGCATTTTTCCTTCCCTCGATTTCACCCATAAAACTGTTTATTATCAGTTTCGTATATTAGAAACGGCATTTTTCCTTCCCTCGATTTCACCCATAAAACTGTTTGTTTATCAGTTTTGTATACTAGAAAGGGCATTTTTCCTTCCCTTGATTTCACCCATAAAACTGTTTGTTTATCAGTTTCGTATATTAGAAACGGCATTTTTCCTTCCCTCATTTTCACCCATAAAACTGTTTGTTTATCAGTTTCGTATATTAGAAACGTCAATTTTCCTTCCCTAGATTTCACCCATAAGACTGGTTGTAATTATCAGTTTCGTATATTAGAAACGCCAATTTTCCTTCCCTAGATTTCACCCATAAAACTGGTTGTTTATCCATGCGCGTAGCTACGTTTACGTCAAAACGCCCGGGCGTACACTTGAATTTTGAAAATAAAAAAAATAATCGCCATAGAATAAGAAAAACTGGTCAAAATCACATCAGCCTTGTGCTTCTTTTTTCATAGGATTGTAGTTTAGTTTATCACATATTTGTTACGAATACGTTGGGTTTTGCATATGCAATAACCTCAAAATTGCCCGGGGCAAAAAAACGATATTCATATTGTGCCCTGATTCCAAATGACGTCACGTCATTGCGTCCTTGGCAACACTCTTGTGTTACAAAAATTAAAATTTTACCTGTTATGTTTCATTAAATTGGTATAATTGAACTTTGTGTCTCTATTCTGCAGAACTTAGATATGTGATAAATAGATTATAACATGTCTTTTCCATATTGGCCCTGGTATCATCCCTCGACCCATATCGGCCCTCGGCTAAAGCCTCGAGGCCGATATGGGAGTCTCGGGATGATACCAGGGCCAATATGTAAAAGGCCATGTTATAATCTATACATAATACTATACAAATCCTTGGTGGGACTAAATTTACTCAAATAGATCATTTGCCATATTTGTTCGAATCTTTTGTAAACGTCTGAATCTACTATTAATTCTACGTACCTTTCTTATGTTTAAAGCAATTCACTATCTGCTCAGATGCGATATGCTGTTTGTATTTTTGTGGAGCCTGTGATTTGACCAAAAAGCGAGACAAAGGGGCGTCAATAAGGTTCTGAATGTGGATAAAGTATTTTGAATGACTCTCCGTGAAATTGTACGTAAGTTGGACAGAAACTGTTTATGATCGAAAGAGTATTCAAACCACTATAATATGCAATCATATCTTTTATTTCTCGTATTTTAAGGACTGCAAATAATAAGTGGTCGCAGTTTTGGCTTACATTTTGTCATTTTTCAATTACATTAACTGCTTATCGACCTTCATCGAATTCTATGAAAATGCCGAAGAAGCTTTTTCTATGACTAATTTCTAAAGCTAAAATTTTGAAAGCATTTGTTTTCGTTCATTTTCTGTTCTTTTCTGATAGACAGATATCTGGACTCTTCTTTTCGCAATTAATTGTTTTACATGCTCAATTTATAAACCTTCATAGATTGTCTTGGGATATCAAAAGAAAATTTTAGATTTTTATTTGAATCCCTTTAAAGGAATGATAAAATGATTCACTTTTTGTGGGAAGAAATCCTAGGTGTTCCAGATTTTTTTTTATATAGCACCTGTAAGAAATATTTTTTGTTCGTGTTCATTAAAAGGTGCTTTTGTCGATTGTATGCTCTCTCGTGAGGTAAACTTATTTAAAAATAATATTGGTTTGGACGTTTTCTCTGAAACCATTGACCATTAGGCTAGTTTCAAGTTTAACACGATGGATAAGTTTATAGTATAATAACAAAATTTAACCGAAACAAATAAGCCATTTAGATTCAAAAGAATGTTGCTATCAAGGATTTTTTTTACAGGAATTATTATGGTATCTCATTCTCGATAGCTCTCGGGGGCTTCGTCCCTTTCGAACCCACCATCAGTAGGTGCTTTAACATTGAGCGGTTGGTACTCCCATATCCCTCGCGAAGGTTCGGGCGTACACGTAAAAATGACCAGCTACGCCACTGTTATCAGTTTTTGTATATAAGAAAAGGCATTTTTCCTTCCCTCGATGTCACCCATAAAACTGTTTGTTTATCAGTTTCGTATATTAGAAACGGCATTTTTCCTTCCCTCGATTTCACCCATAAAACTTTTTGTTTATCAGTTTTTTATACTAGAAACGGCATTTTTCCTTCCCTCGATTTCACCTATAAAACTGTTTGTTTATCAGTTTCGTATATTAGAAACGCCAATTTTCCTTCACTAGATTTCACCCATAAAACTGGTTGTTTATCAGTTTCGTGTATTAGAAACGCCAATTTTCCTTCCCTAGATTTCACCCATAAAACTGGTTGTTTATCAGTTTCGTGTATTAGAAACGCCAATTTTCCTTCCCTAGATTTAACCCATAAGACTGGTAACGTTGTAATTATCAGTTTCGTATATTAGAAACGCCAATTTTCCTTCCCTAGATTTCACCCATAAAACTGTTTGTTTATCAGTTTCGTATATTAGAAACGCTAATTTTCCTTCCCTAGATTTCACCCATAAAACTGTTTGTTTATCAGTTTCGTATATTAGAAACGCCAATTTTCCTTCCCTAGATTTCACCCATAAAACTGGTTGTAATTATCAGTTTCGTATATTAGAAACGCCAATTTTCCTTCCCTAGATTTCACCCATAAAACTGGTTGTTTATCAGTTTTTGTATATAAGAAACGCCAATTTTCCTTCCCTAGATTTCACCCATAAAACTGTTTGTTTATCAGTTTCGTATATTAGAAACGCTAATTTTCCTTCCCTAGATTTCACCAATAAAACTGGTTGTTTATCAGTTTCGTATATTAGAAACGCCAATTTTCCTTCCCTAGATTTCACCCATAAGACTGGTTGTAATTATCAGTTTCGTATATTAGAAACGCCAATTTTCCTTCCCTAGATTTCACCCATAAGACTGGTTGTAATTATCAGTTTCGTATATTAGAAACGCCAATTTTCCTTCCCTAGATTTCACCCATAAGACTGGTTGTAATTATCAGTTTCGTATATTAGAAACGCCAATTTTCCTTCCCTAGATTTCACCCATAAAACTGTTTGTTTATCAGTTTCGTATATTAAAAACGCTAATTTTCCTTCCCTAGATTTCACCCATAAAACTGTTTGTTTATCAGTATGTATATTAGAAACGCCAATTTTCCTTCCCTAGATTTCACCCATAAAACTGTTTGTTTATCAGTTTCGTATATTAGAAACGGCATTTTTCCTTCCCTCGATTTCACCCATAAAACTTTTTGTTTATCAGTTTTTTATACTAGAAACGCCAATTTTCCTTCCCTAGATTTCACCCATAAAACTGTTTGTTTATCAGTTTCGTATATTAGAAACGCTAATTTTCCTTCCCTAGATTTCACCAATAAAACTGGTTGTTTATCAGTTTCGTATATTAGAAACGCCAATTTTCCTTCCCTAGATTTCACCCATAAGACTGGTTGTAATTATCAGTTTCGTATATTAGAAACGCCAATTTTCCTTCCCTAGATTTCACCCATAAGACTGGTTGTAATTATCAGTTTCGTATATTAGAAACGCCAATTTTCCTTCCCTAGATTTCACCCATAAAACTGTTTGTTTATCAGTTTCGTATATTAAAAACGCTAATTTTCCTTCCCTAGATTTCACCCATAAAACTGTTTGTTTATCAGTATGTATATTAGAAACGCCAATTTTCCTTCCCTAGATTTCACCCATAAAACTGTTTGTTTATCAGTTTCGTATATTAGAAACGGCATTTTTCCTTCCCTCGATTTCACCCATAAAACTTTTTGTTTATCAGTTTTTTATACTAGAAACGGCATTTTTCCTTCCCTCGATTTCACCTATAAAACTGTTTGTTTATCAGTTTCGTATATTAGAAACGCCAATTTTCCTTCACTAGATTTCACCCATAAAACTGGTTGTTTATCAGTTTCGTGTATTAGAAACGCCAATTTTCCTTCCCTAGATTTCACCCATAAAACTGGTTGTTTATCAGTTTCGTGTATTAGAAACGCCAATTTTCCTTCCCTAGATTTAACCCATAAGACTGGTAACGTTGTAATTATCAGTTTCGTATATTAGAAACGCCAATTTTCCTTCCCTAGATTTCACCCATAAAACTGTTTGTTTATCAGTTTCGTATATTAGAAACGCTAATTTTCCTTCCCTAGATTTCACCCATAAAACTGTTTGTTTATCAGTTTCGTATATTAGAAACGCCAATTTTCCTTCCCTAGATTTCACCCATAAAACTGGTTGTAATTATCAGTTTCGTATATTAGAAACGCCAATTTTCCTTCCCTAGATTTCACCCATAAAACTGGTTGTTTATCAGTTTTTGTATATAGAAAACGCCAATTTTCCTTCCCTAGATTTCACCCATAAAACTGTTTGTTTATCAGTTTCGTATATTAGAAACGCTAATTTTCCTTCCCTAGATTTCACCAATAAAACTGGTTGTTTATCAGTTTCGTATATTAGAAACGCCAATTTTCCTTCCCTAGATTTCACCCATAAGACTGGTTGTAATTATCAGTTTCGTATATTAGAAACGCCAATTTTCCTTCCCTAGATTTCACCCATAAGACTGGTTGTAATTATCAGTTTCGTATATTAGAAACGCCAATTTTCCTTCCCTAGATTTCACCCATAAAACTGTTTGTTTATCAGTTTCGTATATTAAAAACGCTAATTTTCCTTCCCTAGATTTCACCCATAAAACTGTTTGTTTATCAGTATGTATATTAGAAACGCCAATTTTCCTTCCCTAGATTTCACCCATAAAACTGGTTGTAATTATCAGTTTCGTATATTAGAAACGCCAATTTTCCTTCCCTAGATTTCACCCATAAAACTGGTTGTTTATCAGTTTTTGTATATAAGAAACGCCAATTTTCCTTCCTAGATTTCACCCATAAAACTGTTTGTTTATCAGTTTCGTATATTAGAAACGCTAATTTTCCTTCCCTAGATTTCACCAATAAAACTGGTTGTTTATCAGTTTCGTATATTAGAAACGCCAATTTTCCTTCCCTAGATTTCACCCATAAAACTGGTTGTAATTATCAGTTTCGTATATTAGAAACGCCAATTTTCCTTCCCTAGATTTCACCCATAAGACTGGTTGTAATTATCAGTTTCGTATATTAGAAACGGCATTTTTCCTTCCCTAGATTTCACCCATAAAACTGTTTGTTTATAAGTTTCGTATATTAGAAACGCCAATTTTCCTTCCCTAGATTTCACCCATAAGACTGGTTGTAATTATCAGTTTCGTATACTAAGTATTAGAAACGCCAATTTTCCTTCCCTAGATTTCACCCATAAGACTGGTTGTAATTATCAGTTTCGTATATTAGAAACGCTAATTTTCCTTCCCTAGATTTCACCCATAAAACTGGTTGTAATTATCAGTTTCGTATATTAGAAACGCCAATTTTCCTTCCCTAGATTTCACCCATAAGACTGGTTGTAATTATCAGTTTCGTATATTAGAAACGCTAATTTTCCTTCCCTAGATTTCACCCATAAGACTGGTTGTAATTATCAGTTTCGTATATTAGAAACGGCATTTTTCCTTCCCTAGATTTCACCCATAAAACTGTTTGTTTATAAGTTTCGTATATTAGAAACGCCAATTTTCCTTCCCTAGATTTCACCCATAAAACTGTTTGTTTATCAGTTTCGTATATTAGAAACGCCAATTTTCCTTCCCTAGATTTCACCCATAAGACTGGTTGTAATTATCAGTTTCGTATATTAGAAACGCTAATTTTCCTTCCCTAGATTTCACCCATAAAACTGGTTGTAATTATCAGTTTCGTATATTAGAAACGCCAATTTTCCTTCCCTAGATTTCACCCATAAAACTGGTTGTTTATCAGTTTCGTATATTAGAAACGGCAATTTTCCTTCCCTAGATTTCACCCATAAACTGGTTGTTTATCAGTTTCGTATATTAGAAACGCTAATTTTCCTTCCCTAGATTTCACCCATAAACTGGTTGTTTATCAGTTTCGTATATTAGAAACGGCAATTTTCCTTCCCTAGATTTCACCCATAAACTGGTTGTTTATCAGTTTTTGTATATAAGAAATGGCAATTTTACTACAATAAAAAAAATATGCACCTATACCATGTAAATCAAGTTGTATAGATTTGTATATTAAAAACGTCAATTTTCCTTCCCTCGGTAAAACGCAGGACCCAAAAAGATGACAGGGGAATAGCAATGTACATGTAATTAGTTTTGTCTTCATTCGTCCGGTAGTTAAAATCTTAACAAAGTGGTACGCCTGTCTGTCTGTGCTGGATAAATAAGTACACAGCCACGTATGGTTTAGTTTAAACATATTTTATTTGCTGAATTAAAGCAAAATGCATGGATTAGACACAAGTAAAGCATAGTTATGAAGTCTTCTCCATAATACAATACAAAATTACAATAATAGTAATTATATTATGGACATGCATATAAAGCAAAAAGTTTATAGAATATAATACTACATGTAGCTTTCATAGGAAAAAAGAGGAGACAGAGAAAAAAAGAGAAAAAGAAAATTTGAAAAGTCATATGATTCTGTGACGATGACGTGTGTACTGATGATGACGATGACACTCCGTGCCAGTAACAAAAACGCTCTATCAAGGCATTAAAAATCTGTTTGACCTTTTTATGAAACTTTGAACATGTTTGAAAATTTGGATATTTTGTTCATTCGAAAGTTCCAAGTGTCCGCAAATTCAGTAATAGTTTTGTATCTAAAACAAAGTTTTCGGATAGCCAGTTAAGATTATCAAATAAGTTTTTTCTACATGATGTGCATTTTGGACAAACAAAGAAGTAATGGTAGACATCCTCACAATGACAAGAAGGGTCATTTATAATATTAGCTCTAAATAAATCATTGTTTAAGAATGAAGCTGAACATCTCAATTGCGTTAAGATGATATTCAATTTTCTTGGGCCGTACAAATAAAACGTTTCAATTTGACATAATGGCATTTCTTTTTTTAATTCTTTCTTAAATTTAGAAATAGAGTCGACACTGCGAACTTTTGGATCAAGTTTATTCCATTCACGTATTGTAGATGGAACAAACGATTCAGTAGTAAGGGAAAGTCTACAAAATGTAACAATAATATCATGGCCATTTCGCATCGGATAGTTGGTTGTACTTTGTACACATGGAGGTACAAGATTACATAGATATTCAGGCGCATGCTTTTGGCTCATGTTATAAAACATCTGTAATTTTCTTCTCCTTCTTCTTTCAAACAGAGATTCCCATCCAACCTCAGAATATAAAGTTTCAGTTTTAGTTAATACTGGTAGACCGGTTACTATGCTTGCAGCCTCTAATTGCAAATTTTCTGATTTATTTGAGTAGCCTATTCCACAATTATCCCACACTTCCGTGGCATATTCAAAAATGGTCGAATAAAAACTAAGTATAGTTTTTCTAAATTGTTTCGAGATAAATCAGTATTGAAGTTTACGTAAAACATTTAAGTGTTTCTTTACACTTGTAATTATACTTTCAATATGATTGTTCCATTTTGCATCACTACTGAAGTTAACTCCTAGGTGCTTATGAGATGTACTTAAAGGTATATTTTTACCAAACATATAAGGAAAAGTTAAGCTCAATATTTGAAAAAATCATAATTTCGGTTTTATCTGGGTTAAGCCATTTAGAAGACCAAACATCCAACTCTTTCAGATCGCGATCGATAACAGATTTTATCTGTTCACCGTCATTACCAGAATAATTGAATGCTGTGTTGTATGGTGTGAAGAGAGACGATCAATCCGAATTATCGCGTAACAAAGGGGGGGGGGGGGTAATGCTCTCGCACGTTAAGTTCCCTTGCAACAACTCTTTGGTGGTTCTTTAGGTGGCGGCCTGATGCCTCTCTTTTGTTTTTGAATTTTAAAAAGATTTTCGGAATCCTCTGAATGTATTCATGTATTGCTATTACCGCCAGCTCCTACTCAGTTTTTTTTCATAATTTTATTACATATCGTTTGAAACAAACATATTTGAAAATTTTATAAGAACCTTGTTATTTTTTTTTATAGTTTTTGTTATATTACTGGTATTTGGGATCATTTGAAACCAATACAATGTCTTTATCTTTAATATCAACTTCTTTTGTCAATAACGTACCTGAATCACCTAATGTGTTTTCATAAGTATATATACAGTCAATGCTTTCTGTCACAAATATTTGCACTAAATTGTAAGATCTGAAGTATTTTATATGAGCATGTTTGCATATCTTCAAAGCATGTTTTCATTTCTTTATGCTTTTCTTGTTTGTTATGTATTTGCATATTGACCTGAAAACATATATTGAAAATCACGTGACCTAATAAACAAATGAGAAACAAGAAACATCAAACCATACGTAATATAATTTGATATTGACCTGAAAGACAAATATCGCCATCGAATATTGCTGTTAGTATACAAAGTCATCAGAATTGTTATCCTAAATTGTTTACTTATGTTAAATTCTCCAACATTTTTGTACCTAAATGCCCTTATTTTCCATCAATTCCTCTCTGTTGTGACGCATACTATAATCCAAAAGCGTGACAGCAATTTACAAATACAGTTTGTTCCATAAACAAAGAGGTGTTTGACTATGTTTATGCGTGGTCACAACTATGATTTAAAACTAATATAATTCAATTTTCTACTCAACTGAAGACAAGCAAATGAAGTTGATTGAAATCTCGCGAGAATTAAAATGACCTTGATTAAAATCTCGCGAGAATTAAGTGACCTTGCTCTTCTGCATCGTAGAATATTAAAGAAAGATTCTGTTGTTCAATGGTTATATTAGTATATATTTTAAAACATAAATTTCGATTTGATTTCTGTTACCGCTGTTTGATTTGAACAGGATATATAGTTGTATAGTGAATAGGTTTTGAGAGTTAGGGGATAACCTTTTGATTTTCTAGGTGCTATGAGAATTTAATAAAATAGTAAATAATCTTGCCCTATACAGAATAAAAAATTGACATACATTTCTATGTCATACAAAATGACACTTTCCCTACTCAAATGACCTGACACCCTATCGATATTCATAATTAAATGTTTTATAAAATCAAAATACAATTTTGGAATATAAAAATTATCACTACTTTTGCAAAATAAATTATATTCTGTTGAAATAAGGGACAAGATACATGTAAAACACGTTTTGAAGCATCAAAATAAAAAAAAAGCCTCTTCATGACAAACAAAATATTTAAAGCAAGTTTTGTTCGAAACTTAGACCCCGTTTACACTGACAAAAAAGGTAGATCTTATCTTTGGTCAAGTGTAAACGGGTAAGATCGATCTTCAATCGGACTTAAAAAGTCTACTTCTGGAGGTGGTTTTAAAAAGATCGATCTTATTTGAATCGATTTATTTTTTGATGTAAATGCTTAGATCGACCGCGATCGACATTTTTTTTTCAGGTGTTTGTTATATTAATGCTGAGTTCACACGTAATTCGAATTCGATTCGCATTAACTACACTGTAAAAACAGTGTTTAGATCCTAAACACTTATCTAAACACTTTTTCTGTGTACGTTTTGAAACGCGTTTAGCATCTAAACATGTTTAGATTTTAACAAGTGTTTAGATTTCAACAAGTGTTTAGATGTTATATGTTTAGAAATTTATGGTGTTTAGACCTTCCAACGGTTAGCCTACTAGTACTATGATTTCACAGGAACTACTTGTGGTACAGCACTACAGGTTGAATAGTCCACACGGTATTGTAGAATATACAATGCACGTGTACATTTCTGCTTAATGTTCTTGCAATGATTTTTACCATAATAAAATAATTTGACTTGTCTATGTAGTATATTAAAGCTGGAAAACTTCAGTAATGATAATAATAATATTAACAATAATAGGTTTACACATTTTATTCTTCCTGGAGACCAAAGAAAAGTTTGTGAACAATAGGATCAAGTTAAGAAAAGTCTGTAAACAATAAGACCAAGTTTTGAAAAGTCTGTAAACAATTAGACAAAGTTTAACCCTCCATTTTTTTGTAAGGAAAAGCCTGTACCAAGTCAGGAATATGACTTTTTTTTTCGTTCCTTTTGATTGTTTGTGTAGTCAAGCGTTTGATTTTTTTTAACGTTTTATGGACCGGACCTTCCACCTTTTTATACAACTTGGAGTCTGGTTCTTTTGTTTTTGTTTTTTTCTGATCTAGTCTTAAATATAACATACAATCTATTCAAATTATTTCAATAATTTATTTTTAAGTCTCACTAAATGCAAACAAAAAATAAAATTATAAAATTTGAAGATTTTTATCCTCAACAAAACAGAAATTGTCAGTTCAGTCCATCTCCTATCATACAGGAATTTTTCATTGCGGAACAATCTTCTTTTGAATGATAAAGGCTCTAGGTGTGCAGTTTCTTTTGGTTGTCAGGTGAACTTTTGTATCCTGAAATGAAAAAATGAACCCTTCATGTACATTTGTATGCAACAGTCACTTATTCTTAGATCATGTTTATTAAAATACATTAAACAAGCTTCTTGAAAAAAGATTCTTACAAAAGAAAAATACAAATTGTAGTTAAAAAGACAATACTTTACACCTTGTACAAATGTAAACATCAAAAGACAAACAAATCAAAGGGAACAATATATAGAGCAAACAAGCATGCAAGTTTTTTTTTATATTATAAAACAAAATCCTTGATTTCTGAGAACTACAGCCTGTTTTTCCTATTTTATCCTAATATTATGAATATATATTTTTTTTAAATTGCCTGTTTTTTACCTATTCAACAGGATAAATATTAGAGGATGATTTAACCTCCATTTTTTCAATCATATAGTATAGTACGTTCTATTGGCAACTTAATAATATACTTATATATATATATATATAAATATATTTTTACTTACATCTGCTCTTGAAATTAAGTCATCTTTTTCTTTCTTCGTTGCTTTCTTTCTGATCTGTTCTTCAATTTGATCTATGATATGGATTTATTCTAGCTCTTTTCATTCCCACTACATGTACAGTGTCACAGTCCTATAAAAACATACATACAAATAATTATTATAGGTTTAATATATGAAAAAGAACAACTTGACAGTTTATTTTTGACATTGGAGTTTGAATGTCACTTTAATTTCAACTTTTTAGTCATGGCGTAGTCAATTTATTAACTTTTTAGCCATGACGTGGTCAGTTTATTTTCAAGTAATGAGTTTGAATGTCCTTTTGGGTGTTTGGTATTCTTTGTTTCTCTTTGACAAATGAAGTGAAACTATAATTTCAGTGTTTGTGTGAAGGATGTTGTTCTATGGGCCATTGGGATCAGATCATCTTATTCCCTGCAAAGTTAAAATACTTGAAACTATGATTTTATGACATTATGTACAGTGACAGTAAAGACTATTCAATCTCATTTAAAATTTCCGAACTAGCTCATTCTTATTTTATGCTTGGTCCCTGAGACTGATTATGTGTGTATATTATATGATTCGTACCACAATAGTGAACTTGAAATAGCATAGGTTAACAGTTTAAAGCACATATTCCTTTTATTAGTCTGTTAAATAATGGTTTGTGCCCCTCCCCCTTTTTACGAAATCTGGATCTGCTTACCTTCCGCTGTAGTCCAGATAATCATGCCGTCTTCTGAGGGTATTTTTATATTTGGATTTTTTTAGTTCCCTCATTGACGCAGGAGGGCGTCCAAAATTTTTTATAAAATAGCCGTCCAAGGCGTCATAATTATTTGGACTACTTCCGCTGCTGCTGTAATAACTGTTAAGATGGCTTTTGATTCCGTCAATATTCTAATATGAAGTTCTGTATCTGTTGCATCGTCAATAGATATATATACTTGATATATGGGATCCATTGTTTTTATGTTGTTTGTCTTTGGCGGGTCCGAAGGCGTCCGTATCAAATTACCACGATAGATAACTCTGTTGGTTAATTGGTATAAGATCATATTCGGACAACGACTCCGGAAATTAGAGAAAATATTCACTCACATCTTCCTTATAAATACTATAAAAGATTATTTTATATGTCCCTGGTATAAACAACTAATTGCTTAACTTATAAAAAAAAATAATTGAAAGTAATTTAATAATCTTACTACACAAAAAAGGGAAACTCAGTTGTGGAAGATGATATGATTTGTTCTCATAAATATAGAAGCTCCGAATACTGGGTTGGGACTGAAGTTTGAAAATAATTTAAATTTCAAGACAGCCACGATATCATAGTTTCGCAGAATATGCTGGAATATGTAGGAACATCGGGTAAAAAGGTGGAACCAGTACTGAAATATTATAAAGTGTTTAGGTGTTTAGGAAAGTGTTTCAGAAGTGTTTAGATGCCATTTAATGTTTAGCTTAATGATAACATTCACTGATAATAACCCTGCAACACGTTTAAATTCTAAACACGTTTAGGGTTTTATGTGTTTAGATAAATATCCGTTTAGATCCTAAACGCTTTCCTAAACACGTTTAGACCTAAACATGTTGTAAATCCGTTTCAAATCTAAACGCTGTTTTTACAGTGTAATTCGAATAAGACCCTGTTCACACTAGCATATTTTTTTTATCGATGTAATTTGAATCGATCTAAATAAAACCAGTTAGCGTTCACATTATCTTTAATTATCATAACGATCTGTATCGGTCTAATATGAACCACTGCGTTCACACTACAACTAAAAACGCAATCGATCTAACCCTTTTTGCCCGTAAAACTGTAAACACTGTGTATAAATAGAACTGATTTATCAAATTCATGTGCTGATACACTGATACACACACTTGGGAAAAAAATTGGATAAAGTTATTGTTTCTCTTGAATCACAATTTAAAATTTTGATACTGGTGTTATTGCAGTTTTCTTTAATTTTGAAAAAAATAACTGTAGCAACGAAGTTACAATACGACGCCGGAAATACTGCGGTTCCTGCAAAGAAAAAAAATCAACATACGAAAAGAAGACACAGATTTCGCAAATCTATGCAATGGCGAAGACAACATGTTTACAGTTTGTTTTAAAGGTCTTTTAACAGAGAAATATGGGTTAAACAACGAACCTCTGAGATAGTGTTGCCGCTATACATGCGCATACGTTATTTTCGATTCAATCGTACTAGTTTAAACCGATCTCTGCTTTCACATCTAAAGTAAGATCGGTTTACTTTAGATCGATTCAAACTAAACTACCTCTTTTGGTGTTTTAGTTTAGACCGACTGAAGATCGATCCAATGCGTTCACATTAGCCCTCAAATCGATCTAAAGTGAACCGGTCTAGTTTAAATCGATAAAAATGTCCTAGTGTAAACGGGGTCTCAATATCTATGTAGCAACTAGTCTATAGCTACACGTTCAATAGTCAAAATCTACGTAACACTGTACGTAATTAATACGGGGAATTTAGATATTTGAATTACTAAAGGATATTAGTTTCAATTGTCATATTCGCATTCGATTCGAATTAAAGGTACGTGTGAACGAGGCGTTTGATAGGAAAATAAATGTCAAAACCGGTTCTTCTTATGTTGTAGTGTAAACGCACTGGATTAAATAAGATCGATCTTGCTTGTGCAATGTAAACGCGAACAGGGTTGAGTTCAATATCGTAGCAGCTACGTAGCCGTAGCTCTCAATATCTATGTAGCAGCTAGTCTATAGCTACACGTTCAATAGTCAAAATCTACGTAACACTACGTAGCAGCTACGATATTAAACGCGGCTCTTTTTAAGATCGATTCAAATAAAGATCGATCCTATTTCGTTACAGTGTAAACGGGGTCTACGAGTCCAAACAAGTGATGCCGACTCAATGTTAGCTCTATGCAATCCATTTAATGGTACAGCAACTTAGTTTTAATGAATTGCTTATACAACATTAAGTATTTTCTTTAATAAAGGCAACAGTAGTAGACCGCTATTCAAAACTCGTTAATCTATGGACAAAAAACAAAATCGGGGTAACAAACTAAAACCGAGGGAAACGCATTAAATACAAGAGGAGAACAACGACACAACACCAAAATGCAATACACACACAAACGGACTAAGCACCATATAATAAGTGTTATATAATTTGTCGTGAAGACTGTTATACACAAAATTGCATAGGTACAAAAAGGGGGAAAGAAAACAATACTATAGTACTAATACAATTACTTTCATTGAAAGGATTTACTATACCGGACTAAATCAGGTCTAAAATGTTACTAATGTTAACGATAGGTTAGCTGTCCAGTAAGGTGATTGGGTGAATTAGGAGTTGTGATCTTTCCGAAGACTAAAATCTGATCCAATAAGTTATGTTACAGTGGCTGATCCGGGGTAGGTTCGGTCGTGGGGGGTGGGGATGTTAGAACGCCCTTATTTTTGGACGATCAATCAATTTGAATGGGGATATATAGTTGGACACCCTTGCTTTGTCCTGGGTTGGGACACCCCTTTTAAAATGGGTGGATCCGATCCTGTGTTCTGTACTGATTGTACAACAAATGTGACGGACGGACAAAAGAACGGATCGATCGAAATATCAAAATCTAGCGTAATGACAGTATTTTTCAGGGACAAAAACGGGTGGTCTCCTGACAGGGAATGAATGGCCTGTAATTTGTATTGAAGGCTAGATTTTGCTATGTAACAAATATCGGCATGAAGGTAATTTTTTTTTACTAAATCAAATAATTATGAAAGACCAGGAGCTACACTACAAGCCAAATAGCTTTGATTGAAGCATATACAAATATACAAAAGAGAATAACGGTTTTCAATATAATTATGCAATAATTCTAAGTTTGTTTAAATTGCTGTTGAAAAATTATTCTATGATTGATCGGTAATATTTGTAGTGACAATGTAAAGAGTTTTGTGGACTGCTTTTTGTATAGAGACATGCAACGTGAAGGTGTTAAGGTCAAATTGTAATTGCATGTTTAAGTTTTGTAAATACTAATTCAAAATGTCTTGAATACTGTGTGTCAAAAAAATCAGGGGGAAATTTGTTTGATGAAATTTTCCACGGAGACTAACATTAGGTGGACATGGCTGGTTTGGACTGTTAGTTTCGGAAAAAAAACTGGCTTTAAATATTTTGCCTTAATAATAATAAGATGTGGTATGCTAATCAAGATAACTATACACCTTAGTTAGAATGAAGTTGATGTATGTATGCTTGTTGTCAACTGTATTACCAACTTTTTTCAAAATTAAATATTGTTTATCATTCAAAGTTACGTAACAAGTGAAGGTAATCGGGGTTCCCACTACCTTTGTTCGTGATAACAGTCAAAAGTCAAACTACAAATGGCAAGGGCAAGCGACGTGCTGGCATCGAGTCCGACCGCGTGTGGTCATTTTCGTTCTACAATTTGAATACACACACACACACACACACACATACGATGTTTTCCTTTATTCTCCAATTTCATACCATTTTTAGAATTAACTTCCTTCACTTTCCGTTATTTTCTACAATTTTGGACTGATGACGGAACACCCCCTTTTTCCGTTATTCTCAAATTTCTTATCAAAATAAGTATTCCGGAAAACTATATATAATATCAAATATACTGTCCAAAATTAAGGTCAAAGGCAGAATGGAAAATCACGACATAACAGTTTTTTCCAATCTTCAGAAATCCTTAATTGTATAGTTGGTGTCCTTTAGTTAACTTGGAACACTTTATATGTTACGTTTTGATAGAACAAAAGGCTCTTTAACAAACCAGTGTTTTATAACGTTGCTTCCATACATATCTACTGAACAGAACATTCATGTCACCACGTTCCAGTGGCCATTTAAGGTTTGTACCCTTTGAATGTCAGTGTAGACATGCGGCCGTCCTATATCTTATACCCTAAAACGTCACCAGTAACATTTTGCCAGTTTTTTTGTCATAAATTTCGTTTAAGCATTGCTGCTCATTATCTATTTTTAACGTTAAATTCTTTATTTACTTTCACTGAAAAAGTAAAAGTAATACAAATATCGAATTCCTAGGAAAATTCAAAGAGGAAAGTCAATAATCAAATGGAAAAACAACTGTTATATTCCTGACTTGAGTATAGCCTTTTTTTCAAATAAAGTTTGTTGATCGAGCGCCCCCCTTTTACCCCACTTGCACACGTATCTTAATGTGAACGATTTGGTTTTCAGTATGAACTAAAGCACAATTTTTTATTTGCCTTTCTTAATAGTATGATTTTTTTTTTGATTTTTTTTAAACATTTTCTGTTTTATTCTTTAAAACTGAATAAACGTATAATGCAATATCAGTGCGCGTTGTGAATGCAGGCACTGCTTCATGAATAACCTCGGTTATATACACTTGGTACCGAAAGTATAGAAAGCTAAACATATATAAAGTCATATTACTTGTGATTTAGTACCGACACGTGTATGCGTTGAAAATTTGTACACTTCTATTCCTGACATTGCACGAGATTTTGTGTTCGAATAGTCGTTCTGTATTAAATCTAATCTGGAGTAGCCACTAATATATTGTAGTGGATGGTAGTATGACTTCTGTTAGCAAGTAGAGCTCTTTGTGGTTGGGTTGCTGTCTCATTGGCCTATATCTGCATCTTTTTTTCAAAACATACCACAATTACATTATCCTTCAATCTTTTAGAACGAAAACCAACCCACACCATACAGCAATAAATAAAGACATACAACCATATAATCCTCCACACAGCTATTTGTTCAAAATCAGAAAATATTTAGAGTTTCAACAGCTATAACAAGACGATACCATGTTTTTAAAACTGTCCCAAGTTTGAAGCCTGTAATTCAGTAGGTGTCAATTGTTGCTGTGATATATATTTGTTTTTTTGTTCATTATTTTGTACATAGATGATGCCGTGAGATTTCTCGTTTGCGTTATTAGTTATTTTTCATTTCGTGGCCTTTTAAAGCTGACTTTGCGGTATTGGCTTTGCTCATTGTTGAAGGCCATACAATGACTTGTAAATGTTAATTTCTGTGACAATTTGTCTCCTGGGGAGATTTGTCTCATTGGCAATCATGTCGCATCTTCTTTCCAATATTGGGTAACGATTATTTTACTCTTCCAAATTTAAATCTGGAAATACATTTAGCAAACAAACCGTAGTGAAAACAACACAAAATAAGGTTTTTAACATTTTATTCAGTTTTCGTATAATAACAGAAGGCTCAGGACGGATTAAATTAGCTGTTTCAGAATCTAATGCATCCTGGGTAATTCAAAAGTGTAAACCAAAATGTCCTAATTGGTTAAAAATGTCATAAACAATGGAAATTTAACCATGCAATGACGTGTCGTCATTTTCAATTTGGTACGAACAATGAAATTATGAAACGGCCAATTGAGCAGTCTTTGTACAAGCTTTCACAAAGCTCAACTGTAAAAATAGCACTAATTTAAAAAAAAATCTATTAAGAAAGCGGAAAGAAAATATTTTTCATGTTATACGAAATTCGTTAACTTATGCTTTGAAAAAACAATTAAACAAATGTATGAAATTTTGGTTCGATTTCTTGACGTCTTTTGTCTATAAAAATTATAATTAGCAAGTATCTTCTACTTCAAGGGTTTATGCTTTCAAATGACTAGACAAATATCACGTGATAAATATTATCTTCTGGAATAAAATTCCCTTGTCATGGAGTTATGAATTAATGAATTTAAATATATTTTGAGTGATAAATTTCACATCTATTAAATAAATAGTGAATGGTATCTCCTATGCCAAACCTGGCTTCCTAAATGCACTCCTGTGAAAATTTGTTTACAGGTATACATATACATTTTGATTCAGCTTTTGATTTAACTATAAATATTAAAGTTTACAACAAAAAATTGCAAAATTAACAAACATTTTCCTTGATTCCCGACATAAGTAACTAACAAAACATTATCAAGTTACAAGTGTCGGGAAACTCGCTCTTCTTCGCATTACTTTTCTCCGAAACAGCGGTTACATGGAATCCGAAAAGACAACGGAAAACGTGTCCTTTATTTCGAAGAATGCAATGCAATCACAGATAAGAGAAAATAGCACCATATAGGAATATTCAAACACAATGTTAAAACAATGAAAACATTATACTAATCATGAAGATTTATCTCCATACTGAAAAAGTCGAAATGTTTAAGAGACAAATACTTGTACTTCATTGGTTAGTTCTGTATGAAATTTTCTACGATCCGACACACTTAGTTAGGGTTCCTCAAATGAAAAAATAAAATATTTCTTATTTTTGGAGCTTATTATTTTCAAGAAACAGTTATAATGGAACCCCAACATTTCAAACTTGGCACATTTGGAATCATCAACTGGCAATTTATTCCAGCTCATAACATTGAAACGACAACCGGAAGTTGAAATCTTTTGCTGGCGATCACGCCAATAACATTATCAAAAGAGAACAAATTCCTTTACAATTCAAAACGAATATATATTAAAATAATTCTACTGAAAAATTCAAAGAATATCTATGTTTAGCAGAAAAACACACACTAGTAGAAGTAGATTAACTTGATATTGCTTACAAACTAAAGAGAGTTATGGTCCCTGGTACACAAGTTCAAGGTTACAAGATAAGTCTCAAAAGTCTGCTATTGCTTGATATTGCCATAATACATGAAAAATAAAGTATTGAATACCAAAGTAAAATGAACGAAAGTATAACAAATATTGAAAGACATCATTTCGCCCCTTTTCGGGCCACGTCACATGACACAAGCGCGTTCATACACTCACACGTACAATAGTTTTATTTGTAATTGACTTTAAGTAACTATTATTCAATTAACAAAATAACAAATAATTTACACTTAATCGATATATTTGCATAAAACCAATCAAAGTTTGTTATATAAAGATTCTCATACAAGTCAACAGTTCATTAACTTTTTCGTTGCTTTGATCGTTTTCTTTTTAGATATTAGAAATACAATATTTATGTTTTTGTTTATAATTATAGTAATTAATTATAAGCTAAAGTGCTGTATATAGCAAGTAACTAAAAATAAACTTCTTATTTAAGTAAATTGCATGACCAACGTAGCTGTAACGTGGTTGCTGTTGAATTATTTAACCGCATGCGTCAATTACAAAATAATGGGGGAATCTAATAAAATCCAAGTAAATAAATAAAGTATAACGTTAAGATCGCGGGCTTTCTTTTTCTCTCTTATTTCTAAAACACAATTTTAATCGCAGTTTACATTGTAGTATATCATATGATATGCTTACGTCTTTTTTTTATTCGTATGAACTTAAAATGAAAGAACACAGGTTGAATTTGCATAAATACACAATCTATAGAAATACCAGTAAGCACCCAAAATCCTGAAATGAAATAAATTCACAATTTTCTGCAATGGATTTTAAAATGAAACAAACGATAATTTTCACCAAAGATAAGACCCTTCTTTTTAGTTCATTTGGCCGGTGAGCGTAAAGAATACAGCTTTATCCTTAATAATTTCATGATTTCCAAAGATGATTGCACACCAATGATATCAAATCAAAATCTTAATTTTTTTATTGTACCTACAATGTCCAAAATCATCCGTTTCCACTGTTCATATAAACCGATGAAGGATTATTAAAGAGATTTTAAATTTTTGTTGCATTGTGGGGGACAATTGAATCTCGGATCCCATTATTTAAATAAATATTGTTAATTTTAATCGCAGTATTGTTCAAATAGGTAGAGATCAAATGGACATTATATGATAATTGTGTCTACATTTAAAACATAATTCCATGCGGAATTTAACGTGGGGGTGTTAGAGTGAAAAATCTGCTTTATTTTTCTATCATTGGGTTTTATAATTCCCACAAATAAAAATAAAACTATCTATTTTTAATTAAGATAGAACTAGAATTTTAAGTCTTTAAAACAATTTGTCTAAGTGTTTCATATAAACTGTCGAAACTTATTAATATTTAAAAAAAAAAGTTCTATGAGAATATAAATAAAGGTTCCAAAGAACTTACAAATGAATCAATAGCAATTAAATTTATCAAATTAGCAGCTTGATAAAACTTCATGTTATTTCTATCGATTTTCAGTATTCCCAGCAACGGTTGTCGTAAAAGTAGAACAGTTTTCAAGGTGATGTCAGACGACATACAGAATAAAATGCCATAAACATTGATGAACAATTAATGTCGTAAAATGCCGGTTGTAAAAATCGGGTGTTGGTATTTCTTTATATCAAATGTTGACTAACAATCCCTTTCGTATAGAATCCTTATATGATAAAGCAAAATTATACCCGTTCATAATTTACCGTTATTTAAACATCTAAACAGAAGGTTGGGACTTTTTCTTCTTTGAAAATAGGACCAACTAACGAAAAGATTTATCAAATACAATATATGTATACTTTATCGATTTAAAAGGATAGTTATTAAAATTGGAAGATTTTAATACATCTGTGCGAAATGGGTCAGAAACGGTATTTGAAAAATATGAATAGTCATAAAGATTTATTCATAAGGTTTATTTACTATCTTATATATCGATGTTAATATAAACCGTCGAACTGTTGAAATAGTGACAAAAATAAGTTGAATGTTTTCAGAGGCATGTGATTTCATAAATTCAAATTTTCTTAGTAGTTTAAGTTTAAAAACGTAGTTTAAGTTTAAAAACGTGTGATTTCAATATTTAAGAATAGAAAAAAATACAATTATAACATGTTTAAAATTTCACATCTTTATGACATTTGTTCATGCCTTTACATTAAAATTAGGGTTCATCGTTATTCCAAAAGTTAATGAACATACTAGTTCCTTGTACCTGTTTTACTATTTACCCATTCTCTCACCATACGTACATATCACAGGAAAGCATGTAAATATATATATATAAATGTCTGTTCCAATCTGTTGCGATGCCAGCACAACAAGAAACGATAACAAAAGTACAATAAATAACGTGATAAATGCGTCAAACTTACACTGTATATAATAAAAGAACACACTTCCGAATGGCTATGATTCCGAATATACAATATGAATAGCTGTGTCCGTTTGCACCGGTGTTTCGGCGTACTCTATTAAAGGATCTGGAGGAATTTCGACTTCCTCTTTTTCTACCCCAATCAACCATTCGATGATCATCTGGTCTTTTCCAGATTCTGAGTCCGTATCATCGTCATCTTCATCATCTTGATTTTCTTGTTTATTTCTCACTATACTATTTAACTGAACCGTTGAAGAGTACCGCCTCATACCGTTCACATTTCCGGAATTGTACTTGTTATTATTCTGAGTCAAAGTTTTGTGTTTTCTCTATAGAAATTAACTTTTTATTTTGTGTGAGTTTATTGTCTGAATAATTTCTTTTCATCGTTGGTTTTCCTCCTTTACTTCCCATAAAATTTTCAATTGGTTGAATTCTTGGTTCACTTGCACAATGATAGAATTTATTTTGTCCTCCGGATTTAGAGTTGTTATTGCCACTAGATGTTGACATATCTTTAGAAGGCAATCGAGTAGTCCGAAAACCATTCGTCACTACCGAACGTGGTGTTCCCACAGAAATTCCATTTTTCTGTTTAATAGCATCCAATTTAATTCCCTCCGGAATTGTAGTCGTTGTCTGTTCCGGAGTTGTGGTAATATATAATTTTGACCGTGAAGCATTTGCTGAATTCCTTGCTGACGAAGAAGACGAACCAGCACTAAGAGGGGAACGTCTTATATGAACACCTTTCTGCGAAGAGTCACTATTGTTACTCATTTTATTACTTCGAGTTCTGAAATATTCAGTACCATTGCCCATGTTGATTTGAGTGTTAGAATATTTCCTTGAATCTAAAATAGGTGGTAATTCAGGAGCGCTCATTCTTCGGAAACTATCATAAGGTCTTGTACTTAAGCATTCCTCTTGAATAGTTCCTATATCATATGAAATGGCACTTGCTCTTCTAATCCCAGGATTTGCTGATCGATAGCGTTTTATGTTAAGACCATTTTGAATTTGATGTTGACTATTGAACGTTTTATTTGAAACTGATTGTAAAGGGTCTGCAAATCTTTTATCAGACTTCATTGCGCATGTGTAAATTTGTCAAAAGTCTCATTAAATGTCCTTCTTTTGTAACAATATGTAAAGGTAAATATATATGAAAAATGGTTGGTTCAATCGATCTATTGAAATCCTTTTAAATGGTTAAATGTTCAGTTATAATTATATTTGTTCATGAACTTTAAACATGATATTCTCTGACGTCACAAATTCCACTGCCCCACTTGCAAGGTCAATTATAAGAAAAATGATTAAGACTTTTTTTTAAAGACCAGTTGATTTGTCAGTTTAATTGGTACAAGTTAATTTTGCAATGCAATCCTACGCTTCGAGGATATTTTGCATGCAATCCTCGTTCGAGAGATCTTTCCTGCTTCTTTTCAGTATAAAAAAATGTTTCTTCCGATGAAAGATTTGCTAACGTTTTTCCTCTATTTTTCAGCAATAATCATCTATCTGCAAAAGTACAGACACTCACATTAAAACATGATTAATCTTGTGTTGTCAACATAAAAAGATAAATAAATAAATAAACAAACAAAGATAATCTGTATACAATGTATTTCAACTTATTGATTTTTTACCTTTCTATTTATCATATTTGTTGTTGTTTTTGATATTTTGCAATAAAGATCGATTAGAAATAACACTCGGACTCATCGACTTTCTACCTTTCTTATTAACATAACGGAATTTAAAAAGAAACAACTATTGTTTTGAAATTATGCAATAAGGAACAATAAGAAATTAAACACCCAGACTTAAAAGTAATAATTTAAAGATTAAAGGTTAATTGGTGTATTTAATCAGCAATAAAGTTTATGTTATAAAAAGGAGTGAATAAAAGTGTATGCTAATTTCCTTACGGGTCATCAGACATCTCACACAAAAAAAGTAATTTCCATATTTCTACCTTTTGTATGGTTAATACTAAATAGTTGATTTTTTATGGTACTTATCGCGACGTTTTCGTCGTTCTGTAAACACCAGAAAGAAGATTGTTGAAATAGACAAATATTTTTATTTTTTACAACATTGAAAGAGTAAGGACCCTTCAGAACTCTGAAAACGACGAACACCAATTCTCTCCAAAAATCAATTATAGGTTATATCGTTTGATTTTGTTCAATACGAATATCTGTAATTTATTTATTCACATTTTTCAAATGCTTGCTCATAATACAATTTACAGAGTCAAAAAAGTTGTTTTTATAGCAGCGAGAGAGAGAAAAAGAATAGTTATGATATTTCAATTTATGACTCTTAGGTCCGAGTACACAGTTATTTCGTAGTGCATTTCTTTTAGACAATAAATGAAAATTAAAAAAATCCCACCTGCGCTTTCTCAATAATATTTTTACAGTGTGTTGTACTAATTATATCCAAATTATAGAAAACTTCATCAGCTCTAACTCAAAATATGGACAATTTTATGTTAAGGGGGTTTTGAAATCTTTTGATAGCTTCCGAAGTGCTAAATTTTGACCTTTTTCAGCTGGACCTAATCAAGGCTACTTTACATTAATATTTATGACCCAATTTTTTTTACAGTGTCATTTCACCCCCCAACTTGCTATATGAGGCATAAAACATGGAGAAATAAATTTGGAAGGGGTATAACAAAAATTGGCAAGTAACACACTGTCCACACTAAGGACTATATTCGTGGACAACGAAAATCAAAGGACGAACTAACGAAAATCAAAGACGTAATGTGTACTCGGACCACAAAACTTAATATGAGATTGACAGAAGCCAAAGCAAAGGAAACTAGCGTTTATTGCTGTTCTTCATATCAAAATCACAGGTTTGTTTTTTTTAAATAAAAGGAGCAAATTATAAACTCATCATAGATACCAGGACTAAATTTTATTTATACGCCAGACACGCGTTTCGTCTACAAAAGACTCATCAGTGACGCATCCAAAAAATGTTAAAAAAGACAAATAAAGTACGAAGTTGAAGAGCATAGAGATCCAAAATTCCTATAAGTGTTTCCAAATACAGCTAAGGTAATCTATGCCTGAGGTAGAAAAAAGACTCACATTTCACAAGTTCAACGTATCTAAAACAAGCTATGACCGAAAAATTTGAAAATATATACCTTAACCAATTAAGGTATAAAGCAAGACGCAATGATCCCGACACCGTAGCCAACAAACCCCGCTACATTTCATAATAACCTGTTAAAAGTTTTTATTGCAATTACAAATCAGTCGTGTTTGAGATCGCTTTGACCTTCTCATTAAGTCACAAGATTTGTAGTCTTCAAAAACAGTGTTTTTCTTTTGCTATTCTTAGTTTCAGATACGAATATTCCTGAGGCTAATTTATTATATATAGAAAGGCACAGGCCATTAAATTTATAAATATCTTTGAATCTAGAAGACTTTTTTTTTTTTATCTTCCCCGAAGATTTTTAAATCTCAATCAAAGGCAGATAAATCTAGCAGTAAAATATATTTGGCCTTTTATTTTTTTGGATTCGAGCGTCACTGATGAGTCTTTTGTAGACGAAACGCGCGTCTGGCGTGAATACAAAATTTAATCCTGGTATCTCTGATGAGTTTATTTATAAATATCGAAAAATTTATACACTTTACCTTAATGTTAAATGTACTTTACTTCCAAGTTATAGTAAATATCACAAATAATATATCCACAAAAAATAAATGCATTTACAATTTGAAAATCTAAATAAAAATCAGGAATAAAAACTAGGCCTCTGAACCTCTGTAAAGTTGTCCTTTAAGTGAAAGTTTAAAAAAACAGAAGGATAAAAAGTATAAATGTGTATTTGATTAACGATAAGTAAACCTGCCACACTATATCAACACCCTATATGCATGTGTAAATAATGAATTTGTTCTTGTCGAGTGCGAGGCTCAAAAGGGGAGATAACTACTTATTCAGTATGTTTAAATGCTTTAATAAATCCGGGATTTTATTCTACTAATTCAGTGGCGGATCCAAGGGGGGAAGGGGGGGGGGGGGGGGTTCCGGGGGTTGGAAGCCCCTTTTTTTGGGCCGATCAATGCATTTGAATGGGAGCATATAGTTGGAACCCCCCCTTTACTCTGGGTTGGGAACCCCCCCCCTTTTTTAAATGGCTGGATCCGCCCCTGTTAAATTCGTATTTATATAAATAATACAGCCCAGTCGATTGCGAGTGGCGTTAAACACCAAAAACCAATCGATCATATATATTGAGTTTGAAGTTTAACTTCTATATAGCTTTGGAAGTTTTCTTTTCCCTAGAATAGTGATTTGAAATATGCCCTTAATTTCAGATAACACAGCAATTAAATACCATACAATTTTATCTACTGTGAACTTTTCTATGACATTGTTTTTTTTCGTAAAAAATCTTATATTTTATGTTGGCGCTAATAATACGAAAGACCCAGCAGGGTCCTCTATACATACTGGGAAATTATCTAATCACCCAGACAAAGTTAACATAGAAAATTGCATTACTTAAACACTGAATTCTATATCAAAGAAAACCCATATCGATCTCAGGTGAACGTGTATATATATAGGGGTTTAACTAATATTTAATCTAGTATTGACACATTTGTATATTTCGACAGGTTTCAAGATAAAACCACGGGGTTAATTTAGTCTGTTGAACTGAATTAGGACACGCGCAAGTGCAGGTCTATCTTAAGACCATTTATCATGGCGTGAGTAATAGGTATAAGTATTTTCATTAAAACATATTAGAAATGTATATTGAATTGTTTGATACCTATTCTAGATACGTATTTATTTTTAGACATTTTGTTGAATGCAAATACAGGGTGCATGTATGGTCATTTATTAAGTTATTGAATGCAAAACATATAAGAGTGAATGTAATGCATGTCGATAGATCGAACAGGGTACATACACTCAGCAGTCTATGGGTATAAACATCAATGGGACCGTGGCAGCAACCCAAGACCAACGACGATTAAGGGATTTATCCAGGACTTTAGTATTTATAAAAGGAGAATCGGGGTCTTAGACTATCTTAATGCGATAAAAATCCACGACCAACGAACAAAAAAGATGATTTGTCATTTATTCATTGATTTTCATAAATGATAATTTCTAAAGCATTTTACATTAAGGGAAACAAATTCAATTGTATTTGTCCCACACTATATTTTCTTGCTTTTTTCAAAAGTATTTTTTATTCTGCCGTACAAAATTTTGAGACAGGTTTCTATTATGATTGTGTTTCTATTCAGTTTGTCCTGCAGTAGGTGAAATGAATATCAATGAAATATTATTGAATTAATCTTGAAATCTTGGTACCATTGGCGAAGGTGGTACCATAGCTAATTGTCGCTTCGTTTGCATGTATTTGAAATTTAATGGTCTCATTTAAAACTATCTTCAAGTTTGGAAATCTTAGTTCCAGTTACAAATTTGTAAACATCGAAAATGTACACTGGGTTTTTATGTCATTGAAATTTAATTATCTTATTTAACATTTAAATCAAACTGTACTCTTGTACACCTCCAATTCTAAGAACGAACAAATCTTGTCCTTATCTAAAATATAAGAAACGATTTCCTGGTAAGAAGCAAACTTTGACCCTTAAGAAAATTTTACGACTCTTAAGTGGAAAAATGTGACACTTTAAAAAAAATAAAAAAGATTTTTATGAACCCTCCAAACGAGTAATATTTACTCTATGTCATATAAAGTATCAATATAGTCACATAAATATCTCTCGCTGCAGTAAGTTTTAAAGGACAAATTGAAATGTACGAATATCATTAAGCCGTTATGGGATATATATTATCAAAAGAAATTCCAAAAATAACCCTTCAAAGACGATACTAATATAGCACTTGTTTAAGGTATATATATATACGAAAGGTAAGATCCTTTATAAACATAGATTTATGTATATAACAAACATACATTATTTTTCCATAGCCGCATAAAAAATAAGGGGAGGTGATACAGCTTTTGGGAAAATGAGATAAAAAGGTAAGAGGGTAGGTTTGGATAAGGTAGGTAAAAAGAGGACTTAGAAAGGATGACAAAAAAAGAGAAAAGGAGGGTACGTAGGTCTAACAATGAAAAAGACCGATAGCTGTATATATAGTCGCTTCTACATAACGTGCCAGACAAGACAATTATGAATATTTTAAGTTTCCATTGATTTTTTGTGGTGCGGGGCTAGATATATGTCCTGCATTTTTTTTTGCAATCTCTCCTGCCTTTTTTTTTCACTCAGTTCGTCCTGCCTAATTTTTTTTACAAATGGGGAGTTTCATCCTGCCCTCAACCGCCCCCAAAATTCAATCTAGCCCCATTTAAAAATAAATTAATTTATTAGAAAAAAAATAATTATAACAAAAACAATGATGACAAGATATAACAAGGACAACCATTGACTTACAGGCTCAACAATGTATGACAAGATATAAACCAAGGACAACCATTGACTTACAGGCTCAACAATGTATGACAAGATATGAACCAAGGACAACCACTGACATACAGGCTCAACAATGTATGACAAGATATGAACCAAGGACAACCACTGACATACAGGCTCAACAATGTATGACAAGATATGAACCAAGGACAACCACTGACATACAGGCTCAACAATGTATGACAAGATATAAACCAAGGACAACCATTGACTTACAGGCTCAACAATGTATGACAAGATATAAACCAAGGACAACCATTGACTTACAGGCTCAACAATGTATGACAAGATATGAACCAAGGACAACCATTGACTTACAGACTCAACAATGTATGACAAGATATGAACCAAGGACAACCATTGACTTACAGACTCAACAATGTATGACAAGATATGAACCAAGGACAACCATTGACTTACAGGCTCAACAATGTATGACAAGATATAAACCAAGGACAACCATTGACTTACAGGCTCAACAATGTATGACAAGATATAAACCAAGGACAACCATTGACTTACAGGCTCAACAATGTATGACAAGATATGAACCAAGGACAACCATTGACTTACAGGCTCAACAATGTATGACAAGATATGAACCAAGGACAACCATTGACTTACAGGCTCAACAATGTATGACAAGATATAAACCAAGGACAACCATTGACTTACAGGCTCAACAATGTATGACAAGATATGAACCAAGGACAACCATTGACTTACAGGCTCAACAATGTATGACAAGATATAAACCAAGGACAACCATTGACTTACAGGCTCAACAATGTATGACAAGATATAAACCAAGGACAACCATTGACTTACAGGCTCAACAATGTATGACAAGATATAAACCAAGGACAACCATTGACTTACAGGCTCAACAATGTATGACAAGATATAAACCAAGGACAACCATTGACTTACAGGCTCAACAATGTATGACAAGATATGAACCAAGGACAACCATTGACTTACAGGCTCAACAAAGTATGACAAGATATGAACCAAGGACAACCATTGACTTACAGGCTCAACAATGTATGACAAGATATAAACCAAGGACAACCATTGACTTACAGGCTCAACAATGTATGACAAGATATGAACCAAGGACAACCATTGACTTACAGGCTCAACAATGTATGACAAGATATAAACCAAGGACAACCATTGACTTACAGGCTCAACAATGTATGACAAGATATAAACCAAGGACAACCATTGACTTACAGGCTCAACAATGTATGACAAGATATGAACCAAGGACAACCATTGACTTACAGACTCAACAATGTATGACAAGATATAAACCAAGGACAACCATTGACTTACAGGCTCAACAATGTATGACAAGATATGAACCAAGGACAACCATTGACTTACAGGCTCAACAATGTATGACAAGATATAAACCAAGGACAACCATTGACTTACAGGCTCAACAATGTATGACAAGATATAAACCAAGGACAACCATTGACTTACAGGCTCAACAATGTATGACAAGATATGAACAAGGACAACCATTGACTTACAGGCTCAACAATGTATGACAAGATATAAACCAAGGACAACCATTGACTTACAGACTCAACAATGTATGACAAGATATGAACCAAGGACAACCATTGACTTACAGGCTCAACAATGTATGACAAGATATGAACCAAGGACAACCATTGACTTACAGGCTCAACAATGTATGACAAGATATGAACCAAGGACAACCATTGACTTACAGGCTCAACAATGTATGACAAGATATGAACCAAGGACAACCATTGACTTACAGGCTCAACAATGTATGACAAGATATGAACCAAGGACAACCATTGACTTACAGGCTCAACGATGTATGACAAGATATGAACCAAGGACAACCATTGACTTACAGACTCAACAATGTATGACAAGATATAAACCAAGGACAACCATTGACTTACAGGCTCAACAATGTATGACAAGATATGAACCAAGGACAACCATTGACTTACAGACTCAACAATGTATGACAAGATATGAACCAAGGACAACCATTGACTTACAGACTCAACAATGTATGACAAGATATGAACCAAGGACAACCATTGACTTACAGGCTCAACAATGTATGACAAGATATGAACCAAGGACAACCATTGACTTACAGGCTCAACAATGTATGACAAGATATGAACCAAGGACAACCATTGACTTACAGACTCAACAATGTATGACAAGATATGAACCAAGGACAACCATTGACTTACAGACTCAACAATGTATGACAAGATATGAACCAAGGACAACCATTGACTTACAGGCTCAACAATGTATGACAAGATATGAACAAGGACAACCATTGACTTACAGGCTCAACAATGTATGACAAGATATGAACCAAGGACAACCATTGACTTACAGGCTCAACAATGTATGACAAGATATGAACCAAGGACAACCATTGACTTACAGGCTCAACAATGTATGACAAGATATGAACCAAGGACAACCATTGACTTACAGGCTCAACAATGTATGACAAGATATGAACCAAGGACAACCATTGACTTACAGACTCAACAATGTATGACAAGATATAAACCAAGGACAACCATTGACTTACAGGCTCAACAATGTATGACAAGATATGAACCAAGGACAACCATTGACTTACAGACTCAACAATGTATGACAAGATATGAACCAAGGACAACCATTGACTTACAGACTCAACAATGTATGACAAGATATGAACCAAGGACAACCATTGACTTACAGACTCAACAATGTATGACAAGATATGAACCAAGGACAACCATTGACTTACAGGACTCAACAATGTATGACAAGATATGAACCAAGGACAACCATTGACTTACAGACTCAACAATGTATGACAAGATATGAACAAGGACAACCATTGATTACAGACTCAACAATGTATGACAAGATATAACCAAGGACAACCATTGACTTACAGACTCAACAATGTCAACGATCCACATATCGAACAAATGATGAATATACCTTATACATTTTAAGATAATTTAAAAAAACAAATGCCGACTTGATTGAAAATTAATACAATTTTGATTGATTTTTTAGAGAAGTGTATTAATAATTCATAGTTTATGGTATACAATCTTTTATCTATGTAACAGTGCACTTCGTCATTTATCATTGAAAGTTACAGACGCTGAAGTTGAAAGTTACAGACGCTGAAGTTAAAAGTCTTGCCGTAGACAAAAAAGGACAAAATTCCAGACAAGGTCGATAATTCTGAAGTTACTTGGTCCAATTTTATAAAAATTAGCAATAGAAGTAAAGAACGGTAAAGAACATTTATGTTCGTGGCAGAAATCTGGTGCAAATTTTAATAATTTTTCAAACAATCAATTTTATAGATAAACGGCTTTTGTATGCAATTCCTTTGCTTAAAAATTGTTAAAATGCAGTATATATTTAAAAAGCTATAAAGTAATATAATGCCAAGGTATCATCATTATCGCAGACTGTATGGTAACATATAGTTCCTTACATCCACACATTCCTTAGGCTCTATTGTCTCATTGGAAATAAGGGGCCGCGGTGGCCGACTGGTATAAGTAGTTACTACTGTAAACACTAGCTAGACAACACTGCGGTTGTGAGTTCCGAGCCCCGCACGTACAGGTGCACTCGACTCAAATCTTAAATGACTAGAATTGTCCGTTTTCATATCGACGATCGGTGGTTTTCTCCGGGCTCTCCGGCTTCCTCCACCAATAAAAACTAGCCGCCATGAAATAGCTCAAAAGCTGTGCTGAAAAGTGGTGCTTAAAACACAGAAAATCAGACATCAGAAATCATTGGAAACAAAAAAACAATTCCTTATTTTATTTCATCAAGTAGATCTTAGATCGAACAAAATGGAATTAAAAAGCGCAAAATGGACAATAGCTGAGTTATTTACAACCGTATATTTCAAGACTGCTAACTATTACTGTATTCATCCAAGCATAAACTAAAATGTACTTTTTATTTTATCTAAAATCTATTTTTTTGTAATTCAAGATTAAAATTTAATTTGCGTGCAACAAGGTATAAATAGACAGTTATTTATAAATAGTTTTTACATCCACTATATATTGTCCACTGTAAGTCCACAGTAACTGTACCACCCATTGTTATCAAATATAAAACAAAGACATAAATGTAACACAATGTGCGTGTTCAAAAGAAAATTGTGGTTATAGCATAGAGCGCCATGTATTTAAAATATTATTTTCGCTTATGACAATATCTGATAAAGTCCGACCTTCATGTGGGTCTGGATGGGGAATAATGTGTAGAAAAGAGAGCAAAACCATATTAAGAATAGATTAAAAGAGACACATGGGGTGTTAAAATATAAAGAATAGCGACAAATGCGGTGCTGAGATATAAGAATAGTGCCAATATATATAGGGTGCTGAGATATAAATAATAGCAGTGGCGGATCAAAAGGGGGGGGGGGGGGGTCCGGGGGTTGGAACCCCCTTTTTAGGCCGACCAATGCATTTGAATGGGAGCATATAGTTGGAACCCCCCTTTTACTCTGGGTTGGGAACCCCCCCCTTTTTAAAATGGCTGGATCCGCCACTGAATAGAGACAAATAGGGTGCTGAGAGAGGCGCGGATCCAGAAGGGGGGGGGGTTCCGGGGGTTGGAACCCCCTTTTTTTTTGCCGATCAATGCATTTGAATGGAAGCATATAGCTGGAACCCCCCCCCTTTTTACTCTGGTTGGGAACCCCCCCCCCTGTTTAAAATGGCTGGATCCGCCCCTGTGAGATATATAGAATAGAGACAAACGGGATACGAAAATATAAAGAATAGCGAGAAATGGGGTTGCTAACATATTAAGAAAGAGACTAAGGGTTAAAATAAATAAAGAATAGAGAAAATTGGTTTTAACAAGATTGAGAACAAAGAAATGAAAGCCCCTACCCTTATTACGACCCTCCTTCATGCATTATAGGATTTTAATGAAATGTAAGATTTAACAAAGTGGGGATTTATGAAAAGAATTTGGAAGTTAAATCTTAATAAAAAATCCTAAACAAACATGGTTACATACTCTTGATAATCATTAAAAAGAACAGATATCATTGTTGTCCCAATACGATATGATGAAGAAAAGGATAAAAAAAAACATCTTATAATTCGATTAGTAATTGTGTATGTTTTTTCGATTATCTATATTATAGTTCTATTTGCTTATACTCGCTGAAATAGCACAAAACCTCACACAATGAAAACAAAGGAATTTAAAAGTGGTAAAATGTTCTGGACATCTGAACTGAACCTCTGGAATATTTAGAAAGAGTCATTTACCATTTGCCAAAAGCCTCGGTCGAGATCAAATGGCAAGAATGATGTACAAGGGAAGCAACTAATGAAATGTCGGCGGGGAAAAGGATAATAACATTGGGGCTAAATAAACAGAATAACATTGGTCTTTTTACAGGAGTACATTTAATACAATCAATTGTACGTAAAACAAAAATATTTTTCATTTACGGTAAGAAAAACCCGAAGCTAATTTGATTTGATATCTAGTAAAAATAACACAAATCTTGTAATTTATCTGGACCTAGTCCGAGTCTACAAACAATTAAATACCATGAAAATTAAAAGTGAATTGAAACTTTTTTCTCAAACCTTTATCGACACTGGACGATTTAGACTTTCGCTTTAGTTGTGCATTTCAAAAACAAACATAACAGCAAACAACCAGGTAGGTTTAAAAAAAATCAAAATCTGAACAACTTTGCAATCTATATACTGTGAACTCCAGAAACATTACAACATCTTACTAGTTTAGGTAAAAATAATATCCAATGCTGTAAAATACAAAAATGTCATTTTTTCCGATTTCTAAACTCAGAACCCATAAAAAAAGTACTGATACAATTATTTCTATCAATTTAGGTATATGAAATAACCCAATGCTGTAAAAAAAAAAATGCCCTTTTTTACAATCTTTTAACTCCGAACCCCCAAAAGTACAAATATTCTTACCAATTTAGGTACTATATGATAACCAAATGCTGTAAAATAAAAAATGTCCTTTTTTGCAATTTATAAACTCTGAACCCCCCAAAAGTACTTATACAATTATTCTTACCAGTCTAGATATATAATAACCAAATGCTGTAAAATAAAAAAATGTCCTTTTTTGCAATTTATAAACTCTGAACCCCCAAAAAGTACTGTACAATTATTCTTACCAATTTAGGTATATAATAACCAAATGCTGTAAAATAAAAAATGTCCTTTTTTGCAATTTATAAACTCTGAACCCCCAAAAAGTACTGATACAATTATTTCTATCAATTTAGGTATATGAAATAACCCAATGCTGTAAAAAAAAAAATGCCCTTTTTTACAATCTTTTAACTCCGAACCCCCAAAAGTACAAATATTCTTACCAATTTAGGTACTATATGATAACCAAATGCTGTAAAATAAAAAATGTCCTTTTTTGCAATTTATAAACTCTGAACCCCCCAAAAGTACTTATACAATTATTCTTACCAGTCTAGATATATAATAACCAAATGCTGTAAAATAAAAAAATGTCCTTTTTTGCAATTTATAAACTCTGAACCCCCCAAAAAGTACTGTACAATTATTCTTACCAATTTAGGTATATAATAACCAAATGCTGTAAAATAAAAAATGTCCTTTTTTTGCAATTTATAAACTCTGAACCCCCAAAAAGTACTTATACAATTATTCTTACCAATTTAGGTATATAATAACCAAATGCTGTAAAATAAAAAATGCCCTTTTTGCAATTTATAAACTCTGAACCCCCAAAAGTACTTATACAATTATTCTTACCAGTCTAGGTATATAAAATATCCAATGCTGGCTGTTAAAGTCCTTTATCAATCTAAGTAAAAGCTATCCATTACTTAAATCTAAATACATAACACTATAGATATTATTTAAACACCTTTCACTTTACAATAAGATAGTTTGTGACTGTTTAAATATCCACTTTATATATCCCTTTTATACTGACTTCCTGAATCCTGAATCAGTAACACTATAAATTTATTACAGGAATAAAAGTTCCGTTATCCAATCAGCGTCTTGATAACTAAATAAGCTTGAGCCACTTGACTGGAGAGTGATTTTAACCTCGTTTTAACTTCAGATGGTGATAACATCTATTGATACTGTTATTGATGACGATAAAAACTGCATACATTTACTATATATATAAGCTATTATAGTCTATATTTGGGATATTTTATGTAGCATATTTCCGGTTTATGGCAGTGCTTCGTTGAAACATGATCTGGAGGTCTATAACAGACCATATACATTACAACGAAACATGATATGGAGGTCTATAACGGACCATATACATTAAAACGTGAATACATTTGGATTATTTTAGTACATAGTTAGATAGATAAAAGTAAATTTATCAATGAAAAACAATAGGGCCTTGAACTTTAACCCTTCTCATAAAAAGTATTAATGTGTTTTCCCAAGCCGGTTCGGTTAAAGTAGAGAGATTAAAGAGTGCATGCCTGTAGATACACCGACTTGTAAAATAGTATAATTGAAAAAAATAATTTGTTGCACTTACAAGCGACATTCGAAACAGCAAACTAAATTTCACTACAAAGTTTGTTTTACTTTCGCTAATAAATTGGATAACAGAAATATTAGAAGAAGTTGGAACGATTTCCTTTTTTTAAGCAGTTGGCTGCAAATATTCAGCACTCAAAATAATAAGAATATATATAAATGAGCATGGTTTTCGTGTGTTTTTCTTTAAAACGAATGCGCGCAAATGAAATCAAAAGCTGCGTGCAAACATAACGGTTTTTATGTGCAAATGCAATGTTAATGCGAGCAAATGTAATGCACCGGACATTACAAATGGCCTTAATCTTATTATATCGAAATCATGTGGGTTTTTTTTTCAGCGCCCCATTATTCTAATATCTGTATATTTTTGTCCTATTTTCCCTATTCTTAATACTTTTTGCCCATTACTCTGCACTTTATGTCACATTATTCTCTATTCTGTAAACCCACTCTAGACCCTCAGATGTGCAGTTGTTAACACATTATTTCAGGATGGATACACGTGATTTTAAAAAAGGGGATATTGGCAATTCGACAGTCTGACTAATGACTTTCAGAAACAATTGAATGAAATCAAGAATTTTGCTAGGTTACAATTTCATAACCAGAGGAACAAAAGCATGTTTGCGGTAAACCATTTTAAAGTTACACTATTGTTTCAGATAAGTGTATAGGTTGTCATTGCAAATTGTTTGCACCTGTCCTTATTCAGGAATCTGATGTACAGTAGTTGTCGTTTGTTGATGTGGTTCGTGATGTGTTTCTCGTTTCTCTTTTTTTAGTATAGATTAGACCGTTGATTTTCCCGTTTAAATGGGTTTACACTTGTCATTGTTTGGACCCTGTATAAATGAAGTTGCTATTCGGTGTGAGCCAATGTTCCGTGTTGAAGACAGTACTATATGACCAATAATGGTTTACTTTTACACTGAATTCTGACTTAGATGGACAGTTGTTTCCTTGGCTTTCATACCACATCTTTTTATATATAATTGCAGTAAACCATGTATGACATCTGAGTTTATTTACATGGTTATGCCTTATTGGTTGCGAATTTCAAAAAGCAAAAAATAGATTTGTTTGTTAATGTATCTACACATTGTAATCAATCAGAGCTCAGTTTTTTGGTGCAGCCAAACCATCCTTCTACCCAGAAAAAGTTCAAGTATTCAGCTTCATATGAATAAAGGAACAAGAAGAGGAGCGCAGTTAGTTTCCATTGGAATGCCGACAATTTGTCAAAAATCACGCCATCCAAACATAACAAATATGTTGTTAAATAATGTCATGTCGCAAGGTCACCAGCCAAACCGCGAATTAATAAGTTCTAACTATGTTGATGAGAGAGTTTGGAAATAGTTTGTGTTTCAATGTGGAGGAAGAAAAAGGTGCCAAACGTGAAATTTAGTTATGCATCTGCCTAGTTTTGCAAAGGCGAATTAAGCCAACGGAATGATTTTAAAAGATTCTACTTTTAAATTTGATATTCTACCACGGTTTTTGACTTTTCAACATTGTAAAATATTACTGTTAGTTAGTATATTCTAAAAGATCAGGCAGACAGCATCGTGTTGGTCCAAACACAAGAAGTAATCATGTGACTGGTGTGTGGAAAATGAGATCGGATCCGGTAAACATTTATCTTTCCGCACACTCCAATCACTACACCCTCTTAAGGATACTGATCGCTTGGAACTTAACTATTTAGTTTTAATTTTCCTAGAAAGACACAGATTTACAAATATGTGCTTCCAAAAATTAAAAAAAGTCAGTTTGACGACAAGCCTTACATAATAATTACATTTCTATAACAGTTTCTATATCTCGAAATATCATAAAAGTAATGTTACCATATACATCTCATTTTTGATTAACTAATAGGGTCGTTTAATTCTAAAATTGAAAATATTCATTGAATTACTACCCATGATTATAAAAAATACTGCATGCAGCATTTATCATGTACGTTTTCATTAAATCCAATTTATCTGTTTGCAAATTGTAATAAAACAAATGCTGAAAGCACAACACCATGCGTCAGTAGTTTTGTATTCGATTTAATTAAAATAGCAAATTAAAATCTTTCCGTTATTCATTTTGTTGCAGATTGGTAAATTAAAAGTCTTACCTTTATTCCGGCAATATATGCAGAGATATAACATATTTCAATAAGCCGGCAGTTTTCAGATTAGTCTAGAAGAATCAACTAATCTACTCAAAGATCGAACAGCGAAACTGAACATTAAACATTAGGGGAGGTATATTGTCATTAATCGTTTGAAATATCTTTTTGTTATTAAATCTGACACAAAAGCAAGTGGTTTTAATTCGATACTTAACAATGGTTGTATATAGTGTTTAATTAAGAGATTAAAGGTCAGCCATGATATAAACATGTGAATGATCTGTGCAAGAGTCCTAAATAGTACGATCTATATTTAGTTTTCAGGTTTTTTTTCCAGGATTATTAAAAAATCAGTACGAAATCAATCAATCAATCAATCAATCAATCAATCAATCAATCAATCAATCAATCAATCAATCAAATAATAAATCGACCAATCAATCAATCGATGTTTAAGAATTCACTCCCCACAGTTCATAATACTGATTTGTAAAGGAACCAGTTTCCATATTGTCTTTTGGTTACTTGTGGATATTTCACTGGCCATTAGCGTTCATACCACGTCTCTTTATTTTTATATTTTCTTCGCAAATTGTGAGGATAAAAGAGTTTAAGTAGAGCCGCTATTTTTTACAGTATCTGCGATAAATTGTATTTTGAAACACAACATTCTCTCGAGTACGAGAACAACCTTTATATTTCAAGGGGGGGGGGGGTCGCTTTTTCCTGAAAAAAAATCGGATTCCTAGATTGATAAAAATAATATCTATTCAAGCAGAGGACAAAATAAATATTCTGAACACAGATTTTCCCCATTCCTTATAGTGTTATATTTTGAACAAAATCATTTGATTAGCGATAAAAATGTTTTGACTCAAACAAAAATCCATACCCCCCCTTTTGAAGTTAAATGGTCGCCCTTGAGGGCAATCATTTAACTTCAAAGGGGTCTTTATATAATCAAAATTTCTCAACGTATGTTATATGAGTAATACGAAAAGTGACACATGTAGAAAATTATGTGATTTTGTCAGATTTTCTTGAGTTTCCCTTTTCTGAATTTTCTTGTGATTTAGGTTTTTTGTTTGTTTTAATTTTTCCCCATTGTATGTTCTGATATGTATAAAAAGGTAAATTGTTATAATAAATGCAAAATTACATTTGTTTAAACAATTGCCTGTTTTATTGGCAGACTAGCACTTTGCTTCAAAATCGCGATCAACAATCAACAATTTCTATCTACACGTGTTTTCCACGAAATACCTCCTTAATATAGGTTCTCCAATGTTTCACGTAAAACCAAGTTAGCTTGTTTGTCATGTGTAGGTGAAACCAGTAACGACTTGTTTATATTAATGATCAATGTTAGTTCGTCCTTGCTTTTAATGTTTTAAATGCTAAAAGATATGATAAAAGAATATAATCAAATCAAATATTAAAATCGAATTTAAATACTATTTCTCAACGTGTTTTCTTTTCACTAATTCTTAGAACTGTAAATTTGTTTCTTATGACCTCCCACGATTTTATTCGCGTCAAAAATAAAATTACATAGAATTCAGACATTCAACTAAAATATTATTACCCCCCCCCCCCCTATCATTTCCTCTCATTCAAATCAAACTTTACATAAACGTTTAAGGACCTCTCGGACCAAGTGGTCTAAGTACATTTGTTTTTAACTTGTTGCGTCGTCTCGATACGTCGATATATCCAAAATATCATATTGATCATAGTTCGTAGATCATAGTTTTGTTAATATAACGAAATGTTTGAACGAAACGAACTGAGCTGAGTACAAAATACTTAATTATAGTTTATTAATAAGGAATGTTTCAAAATACTCAAGATCATGTATGTCTCAATTGTACTCAAATTTGATTGGTTCTTTTGAAAAGACTTCATTCTAGTCCAAACACAGACAATATTATCTGCTGGATTTAGTGCGAAAAGGTCATGCAATGCTTAAAATAAACAACAACCTTTGAATTTAAGAATAAGTAAAGTACATTCAATAATAAATCATTTAAGAAGTAAGACAGTATATTAAAATTATCAAGTTTTTTTCAAAAGGAATATTATCCTGGATATAGAGTCTTTTGTATGATTGATATGAACGGTTCGTTTCCTAAGAATATTTGTGATAATGTATTTACATTAAAAATAAACATTTGAGGTGGCTGTACCCTACCGATGTGTTCAAATTTGTAAACAAATATAATTTAAACAAAAATAAAAGCTTTTATAAAAGAAAGTTAGTTGGATAGACTGAAAAGTACTCAAGAAAGGGCTTGTCGGGTCAAGCACTAAATTTACAAATATAATTTCTTTACTACATGTAATAATACCATCTGTGAATTGTTGTATTGATTTGGCTTTTGACCATATTTCCATTCGCCAGTCACTTTGTTTATTTTCTTTTGTTTCATATTCTGACATCGGACTTGGACTTCTCTTAAACTGAGTTTTACTGTGCGTATTGTTGTGCAATTGTTTTTTCTAAATTGGGTAGATGTATAGGGGGAGGGTTGATATCTCAAGAAACATGTTTAACCGCGCCGCAATTTTGTGCCTGTCCCAAGTCAGGAGCCTCTGGCCTTTGTTAGTCTGGGTGCGGGAGGTTCTCGCTACATTGAAGACCCATTGGTGACCTTCGGCTGTTGTCTGCTCTAAGGTCGGGTTGTTGTCGCTTTGACACATTCCCCATTTCCATTCCCCAGTCACCATTGGGAGGGGGTAATTGGTTAAGCAATGTGTCTCACTTCCACACAGCAACTGGGTTCACAACCCGGGGCTTGAAGTCATAAAACTTTGCTCAGAGCTCGGAGCACAAAAAAACATGGTCGAAACATGAAATCCAGCATTTGGATTGGTTAATTTTGGAGTATGAATAGAAAAAAACTGACTCGAAAGTTTTATGCCTTCAAGGCCAGGTTTATAAGGGTTTATGTTGCAAAATCTTTAGTTTTCTGTGCAGTTGTTCTTTTCTTTCTTTTTCTTTTTGTGTTGTCTGTTTCTCTCAACTTATTTTCTTTATAACCGGGTTTCTTTTCAATATATAATAATCTTTGGTTTCAAAACTACTTAATCTGAACGATAAAAAACATACCAAAAAAAAATCGTTTCACTGAAATTCATCATTAAAAAGGTATGTATGGAAATTAAAAAAAGATTATCTGACGGTGCAGGTTTCTAAATCTAAATATGATGTGTTTCAAATATGTTTGAAGAAACTGTTCGTGATGCAGTTAGTTACCCGTAGCAATTAAGTGAGTTCGGGGGAAACAGTCGACCACTATCATTGGACGTGATTGAAATATAAGTTTTTTTTTATTATTAAAGTTAGAGCATCATGACGCCATATAACCCTCCACCTTGACAACATGGCAACAGGCCTGTTTAAGTTTGAATTGTAATACAGTATCTAATATCAATTGAAATTTCATGATGTATACCCCTTTCTTATTTTGATTGGTTTTGCCAAAAATGAATTGAGTACATTGACAATTAGAGATACTGTAAGTCTCATATCAATAGATCAGAGATCGATTACATGTATTGTACTGGTATACGGACATCCTTATTTTCAATCAAATGAGATAAAAGATGACAGATATTCATTGTAATCGACGAAGTCGAACCTAATGTTGAAATCTGATTGGTTCTGCTCATACGATGGATTATCCTTAGAGTGACATTTGAAAGATAATTATAAAAAATGTAATAATTACATACGGATAGAAAGGACATTAAATTTCACACTCGGTATTCTGTTCCTCGTTGTCCAAGGACATTTAAACAGTAATTCATCAAACATATTAGAATGTATATTACGATGATCAAATATCTTTATAGACTTTTGAACCTAATCAGCATTCAGGTATATACAACAACGGATTTACAATGAGCTACCGTTGCAGTTGAATATCCCGATATTTTATTCGGAGCAAAGGAGACTTGTTGGTTTGTTTCAATTAGTACCAGTACCGTTGTGGAAATGAGTTTACCCATCCGGACATCGCAATTAGCCGGGTTTTTTTTATATATATTACGTAGTTTAATTGTTTAGTTCATCTTATCTCTAGGTTATGTTTATTTCTTTTTATCACAATGTCCTATGTCTTATGATTTTTATTGACCCGTTATAATTGACTCTAGCAGATGAATCTATAGAAATATGGTGAAAACTTTCTACGGCAAACCTGAGGTAGGTGTGAGCCTGTTCTGTATATGCTTTTTTCACATGATTACAATAATCTAAAAAAAAAAAAAGAATATATTTTCACTAAAGATTTGGTTTCTTAAACTATCTTAAATGAACAAGAATCGGTTTAGAAACACGGGGTATCGGAAACAAAGATAAGTATAATGCACACTGATATCGATATATGCATTTAGACACACACAAAAACACGTATAATGCGCACTGATATCGATAACAAAACAAGTGGTTTGCGTACTCATATCATAAACAAAGCACTTGTTTAGCGTACCGATATCTTACAACAAAACACGTGTAAAGCGTACCGATATCAGTAACAAAACACGTACAATGCGCAGGCACTGATATCGAAAACAAAACACATGGAATTAGAAACGAAAACATGGCTACCTGTTCTTTAAATGCAACAGGTATCAGAGACTTCAATCTACTGTACACGCTTGTACAATCTAATGTATTGAAATGTCAATTGGAAATGATTTGATTTTGATAGATGTTTGGTGTTTTGACGCCACGTTCAAGCACCACATTTAGGCTATTTCGTGGTGGCCAGTTTTTATTGGTTGGGGAAGCCGGAGTTCCCGGAGAAAACCACCGACCCAGTTCGATAGGAAAACTGACAATCTTAGTCAATTAAGATAGAGTAGAGTGCACCCTCACAAGCGGGGTTCGAACTGACAACCTCAGTGTTGACTGGCAAGTGATTACAGTAGTAACTACTTAGACCACTCGGCCACTGAGGCCCCTCAATCGGAAATGAAAGGTAGACAATAACATGCTGTACACGAAAGCAAAAGCGATTGGATTGAATTATTATCAATACTGTTATAATTATATAATTAACTGTTTTCCGAAACATGCAGCAAGGATTTTCTACCCCAGGAATATATAACGTGAGCTGTATTTGGCAAAACATTTCGGTAATTTGGGTCCTCAATGCTCTTCGATTCCTTCTTTATATGGCCTTTTTAACGTTTTTTTTTATTCAATCGTCACTGAAGTCTTTGAAGACGTAACTTGTGTCTGACGTGGTAAATTTTAATCCTGTTCTCTACAATGAGTTATTATATACATGTATACCGTTATGATAGCCGGTAAAAGTGTACGAGTAGTTGACAATACAAGTATATTCATGAAGATCAGTAACATCAAGACTTGTGTGTTATAGCTCTCCCTCGACGCTTATCGTAAATAAAATTAATTAAAATGTACTTTTGATAATTTAAATCTCTCCTTTTATTCATTTTTTAGTAAATCATTACGACTACTTATTAAAATTATGTTATCTAAAGTGCAATCCGTGTTCCGTGAAATCCTGATAATTTCTTATCATCTATATTAATAATTCCTACTCGCATTGCTTTTTAATTCCATTAAAACTGCGATAAAATGGAAATTTGGTAGATATAATGAGTTTGGTAGATATAATAAGTATGGTAGTTTGGTAGATATAATGAGTTTTGGTAGATATAATGAGTTTGGTAGATATAATAAGTATGGTAGTTTGGTAGATATAATGAGTTTTGGTAGATATAATGAGTTTGGTAGATATAATGAGTTTGGTAGATATAATGAGTTGGGTAGATATATAATGAGTTTGGTAGATATAATGAGTTTGGTTCAAATTAAAAAGATAATATATATTATATGGTTTATTTAATAAAAAATTGCGTTAAGATGGTACCTAACACTACAGGGAGATAACTTTGTAAAATCAGCTAAACGTTTTAATTACGTTGTTTTGTTAAGGGAAAATTAAGCTTTTCAAAGATCAAAATAAGTTTTTGTCAAACTGCTATGTAACCAGTGTAATTTTTCTGATAAAACGGTTGGTTCAAATTTTTTGAAATTTTTATATTTTTTTAAAGGGTCAAAGTAAATACTTTGTCAAAATTTTAAGAAAATTAAACGAGCCAAATTAATTTTAGTTAAAGTGTTGGGTACTACCTTAAATACATAGAATTGATTTGTTACCTACACAAAGCGTTATCCAATATACATGTAACTTTTTAATATCAAAGATATGAAAATCACAATATTTAATTGACTTCAAATAATATCAGAAAATGTGATGAATTAATCAGTGGCACATCCAAGGGTTGGGTTGGGGCTGCATAGTGTTATAATAGGGAATGGCGGAAGTATTGGTAAGGACAGTCATACTTATTTTGCTCCTGCAAAAACTCTAACTAGCAAGATCTAGGCCAGACTTATCAAATGAACTGGAGTCACAGATTTTAAGGATTTTATTTGAACGGTAAAATTAATTTTTCAACAACTTTACAGATTTCACGACAATAATGAAGAATATTGTGAATATTTCGTTTACTACAAGAGATTTGCTAATGTTGCTAACGTCGTCGGGTTGTTAGTGACGTCACGATTGATTGTTCTTCATTGTTCTCTCGGCGTTCAATTGCAACAACAATAACTTTATTATATATATTTTGAATAATAATGTCGGAATACAAAGAACTTGATTCCGAAACTATCTCTATATTAAACTGTGTCGTGGCAGATCTCCAGACAAAATGTGGAAAGCTTGAGCGGGAAGTTTCAAGGATATCGCAACTATAAGGGAAATTAGACGCAATGATAACAAGAATTGAACACGTATCTAACAGAAGTGCGAAATTGTGTTGAACCGAAATAAATTGATCGAAGAAAAGGGAGAACAAATGAGTACGGTTGTGCATAAAATTATAGATCGCTGCAAAGAAAATGTGTCGAAAATATCATTGCTAGAAGAAGCAAAAGATAACAAAGAAAACACATTCGATATAAAATGCGTCAATGACCGATTGTCAAATATGGAGAGCGATGTCGAAGAGTAACAATGGAGATCAATGGCTAACAATATCATTATATCCGGATTAAAGCACGAGACAAATGAGAATACAGAGAACATTGTAAAGGATTTTATCCGCAAAAAAATCGGAATCGTTGAAAATATGAATTTCGTTTCTGTTTAGTTTATTTCAAACCAAAAGCAATACAGCTTATAGGTATATCATAAATATGTACATGTATATCATAACAGAAAATTTTAAATACAATCGGAGGCAAGACTACATAGTATAAATCATTCAGAAGATTGTCATGAAAATTTTATATCTGTGGCGTATTTCAGATATTTTCCTAAATTAGATAATTCCGATACATTCTTTGTTGACAATAATTGAACTAATTTAAAACAGACGCATTTGTATAATAATACCTTTTTATATACATTTTTCTAATATTGTCATAATTTGGACATGAAACTCATCCTCGATGTTACCCTGGTTAAATAAGATACATAATCTTTCATTTCTTGCTTTTTTTAATGAATCTACCATATTCAATATTTAATTTGTGTGAACACAGTCTATACTTAGTTAAAAATCTGATACATTGTGGACTTAAATTTTTTGTCAAATACATAAAACTGCAATTGAACATTATCCACAAGGTTTTTATAGATAGATAGTACATTTTGATGACGAATCGAAAACATATTTCTTTCTTGAAGAAAATGGTCAATAAGCCTTTGTTTAAATGAAATAATAAATGCTTCTTCGCATACAGCATTCTGTGCATACCACACATGTCCAAAACCTAGTCTAAGTAACATACATGTAACATTATTAACCCATGATGACTTATTTCCTGATTCACACTCATCATACATATCATTATATATAGCACTAAGAATACAATTTCTCGTCCGTAATAGACGAATCCAATATTTTAATATTTTTACTTTCCGAGATATCAATAAAGGAAATCTTCCCAACTCAGAATAAACCATTGCGGTAGCAGTGGACTTTTTAACAGTCAAAATATTTTTACAAAATTCTATATGAAGTTTATCTATATCAGATGCATTATGGAAACCCCATATTTCACTTCCATATAATAAAACAGGTAATACATAGACATCAAATAAATACAATTTTGTTTGTACATTTAAACACATATATGTTTTATTTTACCATACAACATTGATGAACATTTTCTGCCTTTGGCAGCAATATTTAACTGAGTTTGATTAAACTTTGCATTGTAATATAACATAACACCCAGATACAAATAATGATCTGCAACTTCAATAATTTCGCCCTTATAAAACCATTTTTCATCGCTTCTTAATTTACCCCCGTTTCTGAAAACAACCACCTTAGTTTTGCTTGTGTTTACAATAATTATGTAGTGAATTCAACATATTTTGCAACCCATCAATAGTCTCAGAAAATATAACAGTGTCATCTGCATACATCAATAAAACAATGAAAGTTCTTTTATGTCTACTGGTAGACATAAGCTATTAATAAACTCATTTTCAAAATCATTTAAAAACATTGAAAATAGTATTGGTGATAATGGTTCCCCTTGCAATACTACTTTTTCTACAGAAAATATGTCATAAAATTCACCTTAAAATTTACACAGCTCATAGAATTATCATATAAAGACTTAATAATTGAAAAAAGCTTACCACTAATACCACATTTTGCAAGTTTATAATATAAAACATTTCTATTCAAGATGGATTGAATAACATGCATGATAGTATATAATTTTCTGATAAGTTGATAGATCATACGTTGTTGCAGTGGGTCAGGGGAGGTAGTTCCCCTACTTCTTGAAGTATTTTATTGTGTATACATATATAAATAATTATGTTAACAAAGTCAAAGCAAGACCTACTGAAGGTGGTGTCGAATTTTATACCACATTAATAAGTGTTGGTTAGGAATCAAATAGATCATTAAGTGATTTTTTTACTCAAATTCACAAACTCACTGTAACAAAGTTGTTCTATTTATACGAATAACAAGAATTGATTGGCCCTTTTTTGCAATACACAAGTAATTTAGTGTACCATCTTATTACAAGACTATTAATTTCTTGATTTTTGAAAATATAATTACTAATACAAAAAATAAAAGATAATATATATAAATTTATTTGCCAAAAGATGCTAAACACAATTGGTTGTTTTTTGTGTGTTAAAAGTTAGGTTTGTCTTTAATTAAGACTAACGAGTGGTACATTGTGGTTATAAGCTGATTTCTAAACAGTATAGTATCACATGAAATATTATACAAATCTTCGAGTTTCATGAATATATTGTTGTACATATGTAAATATCAATATTTAAGTCTGAGCAATCCTGTAGTAGGACATCAAGATTGACATTATCAAAGTTACTCATTTTTCGAAAGAACTCATATCTCTGATAAATGTAAATGGACAAACATAAAAGAAATGAAAATTATCTTCTACTGGATCTCCACAGACACATATAGAGCTGTCCGACAAATGATCACAGAAGAGATGATCTTTTAGATCACTAGCCTCATTTCTTAATTGGCAGTGGATTATATTAACTTTACGTGAACCAGTGGAAAAGAAAACAGGACAAGGACTTATGTCCTCATTCAGTTTTCTTTTAAATCCTGTAAAGCTTAAAATATTTTTAACTTCTCCATCAAGTGAATTCCACTTTTCAAGAGTATGTGGAATAAAACTGTTCTTATAGGCTGTGGTTCGACACTGAGGAGTCTTAAATTCCCTTTTTTTTCTCAGACCATACTGGTCATTAGTGTTTGTATACGACAAGATATCAGCAGCAATATAATTAGGAATATCTCCAGAAATAGTTTTATGAAGAAACAATAATTTGTTTTTCTGACGTCTATTTTGGAGCGAATCCCAACCTAATTCCTTATATAATTTCCATCTAGGAGTTCCCTTTCGAAGCCCAGTTACAATTCTGGCAGCAGCTTGTTGTACAGACTCAATTAGATCTGATTCTTCTAGTTATCCCAAATTATGTTCCCATATTCTAAAATAGGCCTTATAAATGCAATCAAAAGTCTTTCCAGAGACTGTCTATCAATCTTATGTTTTAAATATCTCATAATAGTAAGACGTTTACAAGCTTTAGAATAAATATCCTGTATGTGACTAGACCATTTGGCATTAGATGAATAGAATTAATTCTGACGAACCCGATACGTAATTTACAGGCTGATCTATACAAATTAGTGCGAAGTGCATGAACTATATCAATAATCTATCTTGAAAAATTAATTCTACGCTAGTACTATTCTAATCTTATTTCACAGATACTGAAAACCTCTTTTTTACCCGTAGTGATAAAAGGTTTGCGTTATGTTTTATTTGTAATATTTATTGAGCAATTTATTATTTTGTATACTACATAATGCTGCTCTTGTTGCACACAATATGTGCCTGATTGTATTAATAATAAACTTGTCTTGTCAAACTTGTCTTTTTAGAATCCTCCTTTTTATACAAGACAACTAATGCTTTTGTATGCGTAATATTTGTTGGAATCACTCCCCCATTTTATATAACTTCTATTTGTTGGAGCCCCCGGCCACTATAAAAAGTGGCTGAATCAAAATAGAAGATTCATATTAATATCAGTCATATTGTTTATACTGCATTAATTTTATTTAACTGACGTCGTATTCAAACTAATTAAACTGTTTATAAACCGCCGAGCGTAGCGATACCGAATTAATTTTGGACCATTTTATGCTAAAAAAAAAACATAAATTGTGAGAAAATGAAATTATTTTTTTGGCAATCATAAGTACTCCACGCCCACTTGATCCGCCAAGGGTAATTGTCAATTTTATATATATACGAAGAAGTTATGATTTTTCCAGTTATAAATAATTGATTAGTTTGTAATATTTTACCGATAAAAAAAAAATAAATGTTATTTTGTTTTTCAAATAATTTAGCAATATAAATATCCATTAAAAGGAAACTATACAATACATCATTGAAGAGAAAATGCGTGGTATGAAAATCATGTTGATTCAAATAATATTAAAATGTGATCACCGTAAACGTTTTATTAGGTCTGAATTAAATCAGAATAGCATTGAAAGGTTTTGGGACTGAATTAGTTCTCAGAAACAATTTCATAAAAGTACACCCGGGAGCTTCTTATATATCTACTGACGTGTGTTTTTTTTTAATTTGAATTGCTTTACGATGTTTCGAATAAACTTGAAATATAGCAATTGATTATTGATTATTCTATTAATCGTACCCCAAAATGAAAATAACGTCACGTCATTGGTTGAATTACCATTGTTTTAATATGACATTTTTAACCAATCACGACGTTTTGGTGTACACTTTGGAAAATATTACCGAGGATACATTAGATTCTGAAACGGCGAATATGTTGAGCAATGTGTTTCACCCCATAGCAACTAAGTTCACTCCAGGTTTTAGAGAGTTTATGTTACAAAATCTTTAGTTTTATGTGCGGTTGTTCTTTTCTTTCTTTTTCTACTTGCAATGGTGTTGTTTGTCGCTCTCAACTCATGTTTCTTTATAACCGGTTTTCTTTTCAATATTTAATAAGCTTTGGTTTCAAACCTACTTAATCCGAACGATTATAACATGCATAAACAATAGTTTCACTTAAAAACATCATTGAACATGTATGTATGGATATTAAAAAAAGATTCCCTGACGGTGCAGATTTCTATTAAAAAGCGCTTCTTAAACGTGTTGTTTTCAATTTTTTTTTAACATCTATACATGATTTGTTTCAAATATGTTTGAAGTAACTAATCGAGATGCAGTTACCCGTAGCAATTAAGGGAGTTCGGGGGAACAGTTGACCACACATGGAAATAAAAATTAATTTACTGAACTATATTATATATTTGTTTAGGGGCCAGCTGATGGACGCCTCCGGGTGCGGGAATTTCTCGCTGCATTGAAGACCTGTTGGTGACCTTATATTGTTGTTTGTTCTATGGTTTTTCTCTTTGACACATCCCCCATTTCTATTCTCAATTTTATAACTATTAAAGTCGTGATTGAAATATAAGGTTTAAAAAAAAAAAAAAAAAAGCTATTAAAGTTAGAGCATCATGGCGCCATATAACCCCCTCCTTAATATCCTGGCAACAGGCCTATTTAAGTTCGAATTGTCAATTTGTAATACAATATCTAATATCTATTGAAATTTTCTGATGTGTACCCCTTTCTTATTTTGATTGGTGTTGCCAAAAATCAATTGAGTACATTGACAATAAGAGATAATGTAGATCAAAGATCGATTATATGTATTGTACTGGTAAACGGACATCCTTATTTTCAATCAAATGAGATAAAAGATGACAGATATTCATTGTAAAAGTCGAAGTCGCACCCATTATTGAAATCCGATTGGTTCTGCTCATACGATGGATTATCCTTCGAGTGACATTTGAAAGATAATTATAAAAATGTAATAATTCCATACGGATAGAAAGGACATTTACACTCGGTATTTAGTTCCTCATTGTTCAAGGACATTTGAACAGTAAATGATCAAACATATTAGAATATATATCACAATAATTAGATATCTTTATACACTTTAGAACCCCATCATCATTCAGTGAAAATACAACAACGGATTTTCAAATAAACAGATCCTGTTCGAAATGGTCTTGAGATTTGGATTGGTTCAAGTGTATGTAACAATGAGCTACCGTTGCAATCGTACATCCCGACATTTTATTCGGAGCAAAGGAGACTTGTTGATTAGTTTAATAACAATATGTATCAGTACCGTTGTGGGAATGAGTTTACCCATCCGGACACCGCAGCTAGCCGTACCTTTTCAGATATTACGTAGTTTAATTGTTTAGTTCATCTTATCTCTAGGTTATGTTTCTTTCTTTTTATCACAATGTTCTGTCTTATGATTTTTATTGACCCGTTACAATTGACTTTTGCACATGAATCTATAGATACTACATGTATGGTCAAAACCTTCTACGGCAAACCTGAGGTAGGTTAGTCTGTTCTGTATATGCTTTTTTTCACATGCAGACAATAATTAAAAAAAAAATTTCACTGAAGATTTGGTTTCTTAGACTATTTTAAATGAACACGCATCTGTTTAGAAACATTGTGTATCGGAAACAAAAACAAGTATAATGCACACTGATATCGATATTTATCGTTATTTTGTGCATTATTCCTTTGATGTTTTTTGTGATAATTTTTTTATATCATGCTACTCGCTTGAGATGGAAAATTATCGCTACAAACTAAGGAGGTACGTGGCGTTGCTAACGAAATTGACATGACATTGACAACGTCGTCATAGGTAAAATAGCGATAAACAGATTATCAATTCAGCACTTCTGTATTAACATGAATTATTATTAATATTGTTATAATTATAAATTAAATGTTTTTCGAAACATGCAGTAAGGATTTTCTACCCCATGGCCATGAATATATAACGTGAGCTGTATTTTGCAAAGCATTTCGGTATTTTGGGTTCTCTATGCTCTTCAAATTCCTTCTTTATATGACCTTTTTAAAGGTTTTTTTTCATATTCAATCGTCACTGAAAAGTCTTTAAGACGGAACTTGTGTCTGATGTGCTAAATTTTAACCCTGTTGTCTAAAATGAGTTACATGTATTTCTATATACATGTATACCGTTATGATAGCCGGTCAAAAGTGTACGAGTAGTTGACAATACAAGTATATTCATGAAGATCAGTAACATCAAGACTTGTGTGTTATAGCTCTCCCTCGACGCTTATCGTAAATAAATATAATTAAAATGTACTTTTGATCATTTAAACCTCTCCTTTTATTAATTTTTAGTAAATCATTACGACTTCTCCTCAAAATTATGTTATCTATAGTGCAATCCGTATTCCCTGAAATCCTGATAATTTCGTATCATCTATAATTGATTCCTACACACATTGCTTTTTAATTCCATTAAAACTGTGGTTAAATGGAAATTTGGTAGATATGATGAGTTTGATATAGTTCAAATTAAAAAGAAAATCTCCATAAATATTATATCGTTTATTTAATAAAAAAATGTGTTAAATTCATAGAATTGATTTTAACAGTTACCTACTCAAAGCGTTCTAATCTGTTGGTTATCCATCCTGTTACCGGTACAACTTTTTAATATCAAAGATATGAAAATCACAACATTTAATTGAATTCAAATAATTTAGAAATGTATCACTTGTTTTACTTCAAATTAATCAAGGGTTTGGTTGGATTTGCATAGGGTTGGAATCCTTTTTTTATATTTGAAAACTAATGGTTTTATGTGCGTAACCTCCCCCTTTTTATATGACTTCAATGTGTTGCCACTTTTAAAAATGGCTAGATCAAAATAGAAGATTCATATTTACATATATATTGTTTATAGTTCACTTGTATATAATTTATAAACTAGTATTATTTACTGACTTCGTACTCAAACCTGGGACTATTAATAGTCCCAGTTCAATTTAATTAAACTGTTTTTATAAACCGCAGAGCGTAGCGATGCGAAATTAATTTTGATAAATTTTATGCTAAAAAAAAAACACCATATGAATTGTGAGAAACATAAGACTTCATTTTTTTGGCAATCAAAAAGGACGCGGACACCCTCTGCTCCCACTGGACCCCCCACTGGTATTCGTCATTTAATATATAAATACGAAGAATTTATGATTTATGATTTTTTTTCGGTTATAAATAATTGATTAGTTTGTAATATTTTAACGATATAAAATAAATAAATAATTATATTTTAACATTACGATATAAAATAAATAAATAATTATATTTTAACATTTTAGCGATCTAAATATCCATTAAAAGGAAACTATACAATATATCAATGAAGAGAAAATGCATGGTGTGAAAAAACATGTTGCTTCAAATAATACTTAAATGTGATAAACGTAAACGTTTAATTAGTTCTGAATTAAATCAGCATAGGTTTTAGGATTGAATTAGTTCTCAGAAACAATTTCAGAAAAGTACATCCGGGAGCTTCTGATATATCTACTGACTTGTGGTCTTTTTTATTTTTGAATGTCTTTACGATGTTTCGAATAAACTTGTATAGCAATTGGTTTGTTCATTAAGTAATCGGTTTCATATTAACCTTTGCATGTATATTTACTTAATGAGCTGCTAATGGGTCTTTTTCTCAAATACTTTAATTTATAAGAGTAATACACTGATGCATTTTAAAAATTATTGTAAAAATGTATATTCTATAAAATTGAGAATGGAAATGGGGAATGTGCCAAAGAGACAACAATCCGACCATAGAACAGACAACAGCAGAAGGTCACCAACAGGTCACAATGAGCTGTATTGCTTCTGAATAAAGTATTATTATTATTAAGGATATAAAAAAGAAAACGTGGTATGATTGTCAATGAGACAACTGTCTACAAGAGACCAAAATGACACGGAAATTAACAACAAGGATGTTCGCTACTCTTTCAAATAAAAAGAGTTCTTTATTAATCTATGTTGTTGTCCAACTACATGTCCAATTCAAATGCATTGATAGTCCAAAAAAAAAAGGGACTGCGGACTAGGTGAATATATTATTGCTCTTAATTCTTGATTAGAGATATATGATCATGTATTTTGCTTCGGTAACTGGAGAATAGGATACTTGTCTCTTTGTGCAGCCTGTTTTCTTATTTAAAATACTATGACGAAAACATCATATTTGTCGAAACTGTTTAGTTCATCCGATGAACTATTCCTATTATTACCAAATCTCTTTATCTACAAGTATCTAAGGTTCGTTTAAAAAAAAACTTAATTCGTGGTAATTCAACCAATTAATCAAAGATCTTAAAACAAATATTAGTAATTTGAATTTTTGATTTATACCCTTTTTCAAAATTATTTATTTTAGCTCTATTATAATATATATATATAAATATTTTTTAATTTGTGAAAAGGCATACATATTTAGATTAGAGTCGTCTGAAGTGGTAGTATCTAGGTTTTAAATCAATATGAGCACGATCCACTCAATTTAATATCAATATTATTCTAAAATTTATAGCGTCGTAAAACTTTAGATGTTTGCCAAAAGGAAACATCTATATAGACGACATTTTGACGTTTTATGGTACGTGGAAACTGGTATGAATGCCAATGAGACAATGTATTAGAGACCAAGCAACATAAAAAAATCATCGTTCGACCTTCACCAAGGAGAAGATCTCGTCTCGTAAAATTAGGTATAAAGAGCTACGAATTAACAATCCAAGTGTAAAACAATAAATGGAAATTAAATATGATATATACATGTACCCATGACAGCCGCTGAATTATACACAACCGATTATATTGCAAGATACTTTTTTAATGCTCTAGTGTGATTTTTGGTGAGCTCAATCTTTGAAAAGAACTGTATTGTGGTAATCATTTAAAATTATTGAATACTTTATTTGTGTATATTATTGAATTATAAAGTTAAAAAAAAAAAATCGATGTAAATAGTATGAGAAGTAGACCAAATTTCACATTTAATCTTTAAGGTTATTTCTTGAAAAACATATTATATACTTGTAGTTCATTGTCCTTGTTTTAAAATTTTAAAATACTTAACAAAGTTGTACTCGAGATGTACCTAGTAAGGTTTACGGACGCCATCACGAGTTGGTTGACCGTTATGGAATAACCGTATCACAAATGATATCGGATATGTTCCATTACGTTGTAACTACAATCCCCTTCCCTTTCCTGAATGTGACCTACCGAATTAGACTATTTACCGGATTTGTTATCACATAAGCAACACGACGGTGCCGCATGTGGAGCAGGATCTGCTTACCCTTCCGGAGCACCCGAGATCACCCCTAGTTTTTGGTGGGGTTCGTGTTGTTTATTCTTTAGTTTTCTATGTTGTGTCATGTGTACTATTGTTTTTCTGTTTGTCTTTTTCATTTTTAGCCATGGCGTTGTCAGTTTGTTTTTAGATTTATGAGTTTGACTGTCCCTTTGGTATCTTTCGTCCCTCTTTTACATATAAAATATTGAGAAGTGCATGTATAGAATTAATTTGTAAACGTGTTTGGTGCATAGATTACGAAAAATGAAGAGACAGTTTCAGAGTTATGTGCTCAATACTTAGTACTTTGGTTTTTATTTTTTATTTTAAATATCGTGGGGGTATTTTGAAAAGTGTATTTCGATTATTTGCGATAATTGACTCGGAGTAAAACCGACGAGAAATGAATTTTCTCATATCTAATTTCTTATTATTTTATATCTTTCTATACGATAAAATCCATTAAAAATGAAACATCTGTTTCATACGAAACGGAAAAAAGGAAACCGACAAATGAAATTTCCGCATAGCATTCAACTCGGCTGCATATATTAAACACTGCCAACAGTTATAAGCCCGTGACAGTGTCAAATGTTATGCCAATGCAATTTTCTGATAAGACAAACTAAAGAATGTCTAATTTCATATTTTTTTTTCTGCTGAAGATAAAACATCAAAATGAACTTTAAAAATCTTTCACATTAATTATTCAGAAACATAGCATGGTCCTGTCGAACATGTTGTTTCAAGAAGCTCCGAAAACATAGATGTTAGACTCCCTCAGCGTTTGAATGTCATTATAAACTATTATTAGTTGCTTCTCAGAAGTGATTTAAAGAAAAGTACATGTACAACCGGATTTGTCCAACATTACTTTAAAGCATATACATGTATACATGCCTATACTATAAAGATTGTGACTAACCAATCCACGCACCGTGTCTTATTCTGTGCAGAGTTTCTGGAATTCCCACAGTTTCACTCCTGCAATTGTACTTTCGAAACTTGACAGACGACATTTGCATATTTTGGCAGGCTGCCTTCATTTCTAACATTAATTTATATCTATTATGCATAAACCATATATTTTAGATTTCTCTACAAAAAAACTTGCAGTGTATGGAAGAATAAATTTATTTAAATTAATAGTTTATATAATATGTATATATGCTCTTCAGTATTGAGGAAATAAAGAGATAAACACATCACTTTATGACTTGAATCACATTGATTATATATAAATGATTATCTATTTTTTTGTTCGTACTTTCGCATGTTTATTTTAGCTTAAAAGTCAATTTTGTCAAAATTTGTTTGCAGTAAAATACACACAGAAAAAGTAGTGCCTCAGTCCAAAAATCTTATTTATACAAACTTTGTATAGCCTCAATCTATGACCGTTTTAGAATTTTAAGAACTTAATTCTATTTCATATGTGTATTTGGCTTACAAAACTTTTGTGTCGAAAGTAACTTGTTTTTTTTAAAGACGTGTCATGTGTATTGAATACCTGGTCCTATGGCCGATAAACTTCAATCAGTACTCAAGAGTACTAAATGTTTGCTCGAGACCCAAATCTTAATGCTTTAATGTTAATTTCTTTTATTAGTTTATAAACATATTTGTTTATAGTGGATTGGGAAACAAATTGTATTAATCCCTCTCAACTTTGCGAGTGCGAGTGCTGCCTTGTAGCGGCATTAGCCTACTCTTTTTCGAAATCTACAAGGGTGTATTTTACGTGCTAGAGATATGGCTCTCTCTCTCGTAACACGGGTCAGCCATGATATCTTCCCCTTCGACGGACTATCGTTGTTTCTCAAGACCATACTCGCAAATGGTGTCGAGGGAGAGCCGAAAATTCAGTCCCTGAATTTTCTTCCCGGACCGGGGATCGAACAGGAACCTTTGTGTTAGTAGTCCGGTGCGCTAATTTCTTTTATTACCACAAGAGCTGGAAACACGTTACTCTCCCCCTACTTCCTTTCTTACCACTTGGTATATCTCTCCAGGAAACACACTACCATAGGTATAGAAGCTATTGTTGGGAACTTTGGACATTGCTGACGATTGTTGGAATATGAAGTATTAAAAAAATATCATGAGCATACATTGCATAATTTTTTTAATATATTTGTTTGATTGATTGAAAGTTCTTTACGAATTCTAAGAAATCCATTTGGTGTCAATTATTAGATGTCTGGATAGACGAAACAGATTAACGGACTCAAAATAGAAAAACAGATAAACGGACGCAACAGTAGCGGATCCGAGGGGTGGACGGTATTGAAACCCCATTGAATGAGGAAATATGATTGGAAGCCCCCTTTTAAGATTGCTTAATCCGGCACTGCGCAATGACTTATTTATACAAAACAAGCATCGTCCTCTGATCAAGAAACACATTGGATTAGTATTTTTTGCTTTGAAAACCTTCCAACCGAGTAATATATATATATAGATGTTTAATTTCATTTAAACAGATCAATTCTACTCATTGCAGTTTGTGCATTCATTCACGAATAATTTTATCATTCATCTGAAAAGTAATTTAATCATCATATACATAACTTTAGAGATAATATCGTATCTAGATAGTTTGACAAAACCCGATTGTATGGGTTGAATATTTTACTATTTCAGTCTAAAACCCGGGAAGCACATGTACTGATTAATTTATTGATTGGTAGTTGCTTTAAAAAGAAAATTCGAACTGTCACTGGAAACCAGGACGTATTTTTAGGGGAAGACATTCAACACTGCAACCGGTCACCTACAGAGAGATGTTGCCAAGTGTTCAGGCATTTGGTGGTAAAGCTGCTTTTTTTTTAATTCTGTTCTCTGTCTTATTTGCCGCTTTAAATAATTGAACCACATTTGCATTAGCAGCCAGAGTTAACACAACACCGCAGACAATTGGCCAGTTTTGTCGGGTTCAAACAAAGTGTGGGCTGCTTCAATGAAATGAACCAAATTTATTTCGAAATAAGTTAATCATCATAATCAGATTCTAACCTTTTGTGTTAATTCGAGAATATTATGATCCTTCGGTAAATATCATTATAGATTGTTAGAGGTTTATAACGTGCATTTGTGACAGTCAGTCATGCTCAAAGGTATATATCTGTTCGAAAGAATAAAGTATGAAAAAATTAAAGTATTGTTTTGTTATCTCCGATCTAGTTCAATAAATAATATTTAAAATTGAGAATGGAAATGGGGAATGTGTCAAAGCGACAAACAACCCGACCATAGAGCAGACAACAGCCGAAGGCCACAAATGGGTCTTCAATGTAGCTAGAAACTCCCGCACCCGTAGGCGTCCTTCAGCTGACTCCTAAACAAACATGTATACTAGTTCAGTAATAATGAACGTCATACTAAACTCCGAATTGTACAAAAGAAACTAAAATTTAAAATCATACAAGACTCAAAAAGGCCATGCAGAGACTCCTGACTTGGGACAGGCGCAAAATTGAGGCGGGGTTAAACATTTTTTTTTTAGATCTCAACCCTCCCCCTATACCTCTAGCCAATGTTGAAAAACAAACGCACAACAATACCCACAGTAAAACTAAGTTTAAGAGAAGTCCGAGTCCTATGTCAGAATATGAATATATGTATATATAGATTTTAATATCAGAATGATATAATATACCAATATAAACGTCTCCATGCTAATATTAGAATTTCCGAGAAAAAGAAATATAACCATATGCCGATTTAAATTTTATCTATTTACCATAGAATTTGCACTAAGTATATGTGCTTGCATTGCTTTCATCAAAGCAAACATGGTATATGTATATATCCGTATTTAACTGATTAAAGTGTAATTTATTTTATTTTTGATTTAAACAGAAGACCTTCAACGTATTATTTGATATCGAATTTTAAATATTTGTTTAAAGATCTATTGAAAATGAATCCATTTGTTGGAACTTGACAAAAATTGATCAATTCGTTCACGTAAAAAGATATTAAGACCAAGTCATCTAAACATCAAAACACCGGATGTCTTCTTGTGTTATTAAATTATTAGTTAGGCTCCTAAACTGTACATACATAATTAATTATTCTTGTTTGTGTTATTAATAAACACGTTATCTTAATAACATTGTAAGGACCTTCTTTGTGTGTTCGCGGAACTATCAATTCTGTTAATGCATGAACCACTGAGGGTTCACGCATATTTATTAGTTAGAAATATGGTCTATGGAGGAATATTTGGAAACTTTCTTTCTGTTCATTCGGAACATTTGTTCTTCTTATCTGTATTAGCTTCCTGCAATTAAAAGCACCTCGATACGGGGTATTCAATATATTTAAAACATGACAATAAAGAACCTTACACTGATCGCTAACTCACTTATTTGCTATATGATACTAAAATAAATAGTTAAAAATCTATATAGAAAGAAGAAAAAAAAAACGCAATTGCTATCCATACGTATAATTTTCAAAGAATGATAATGATTCAAAGCATGGACACTATGTACCTCAGTCTTCGAAAAATTCATAAAATTAATTTAGAAATAACTAATGAGGCATTGCGAACTAGTCAACAAGTATGATACAATGTACATTAATTAATGTTCCTTAGGACCGATCATCAATAGGTGTAACTCTCCCACGAGATGGATTGAGATTGAGAAATTAATTAATGTTCCTTAGGACCGATCATCAATAGGTGTAACTCTCCCACGAGATGGATTGAGATTGAGAAATTAATTAATGAAACCATAATTATTGAAGTGGCATAACTTTTAAATTCTAGATACAACAGATTTCATTAATAAAATACAGTTTCTTAAAATAAAAAGGGAATGCATACTTATTGCCTTTGATAATAATATTGCTGATGTAACGTAAATGTACACAAATATAATCATTGTTAATTTAAAAGAAACGGTTATCAATGCAGTAGAATTAATTGATGCACAAGAATACCTTTTAAGTTTCCCAACAAAAAAGGTTTAACTGCATTTGTTTAATTATTTCTAAGAAACAATGAATTTGGGTTTAATGGACAGTTATACAAACAAGTTATACATTACGCACATATCTTCATTAAATTAATGGCATTTGTTTGTACTAAACAACGAAAAACAGACACGATAATAAGTAGAAAAAAAAGGCTCCTGAATTTGGACAGGTACAATTATATTAAGTATACATGTATAAGCAGCAAATTGAATGTATTAGCTGGATTCAAACCCATTTCTAATTTGGTTTTTCTGCATGCACAAAACAAATGATTAGTAAGTAGATTTTGTCTTATTGGTAGGAATAAACATTCCACATTCTATGATAAAAAAATCGTATTTTAACGTTTAATCCCGCTGCAAATGTTTGCACCTGTCCTTAGTCAGGGATCTGATGTACAGTATCTGTCGTCTGTTTATGTAATTCATACGCGTTTCTCGTTTTTATATAGATTAGACTGTTAGTTTTCCCATTAGAATGGTTTTATACAGTATATACTAGTAATTTTTGGGGCCCTTTATAGTTTGCTTTCGGTGTGAGCCAATTAAGGCTCTGTGTTAAATGCCGTACTTTGACCTATAATGGTTTACTTTTATAAATTGTTATTTGGATGGAGAGTTGTCTCATTGGCACTCATACCACATCTTCCGATATTTATTTATTTTTTTTTGTAAAGAAAGGGAAATAAAATGACTGAGGGACTTAGGTGAAATATTACCTTTACCAATAAGAACCCTAGAAGTGTCATCCATTGGTAGTAGTTTGTCCTTTTCTCGTTGGTAAAAATTAATATCGAAATAAAAATAATATTTATTTCCTTACTTTATATTTAACACCACTCAACATACCCAAATTGTCCTGATTTACAATAAAAAGAAAATATTATCCTCAACATACATGATAATGAAAACACTGAGATATAATTTACAATTCAGTTGAAATAAGAATTAGCAAAAAAAAAAGTGGTAAGGTTCACGTATTGCCTTAAAAAAAAAAAAAAAAAAAACAACTTGTTGTTCATAATGTTCTATTAAAAGGAGAAATTAATTTTACGGATATATTGACAAGAAAAGATTTTGAAATAAAAGTCATTAAGACATCAATTATGTCTAGATAGGACTTCTTACAATATGTTATGGAAACTGTCTCTCTATATTTGCAAGGCTACAGTAAAATTCGAATGCGAAATTCAGCGATCAAAAAATAATTGATAGTACTTTTCACATTTGTTTATGAAAACAACTTATTTGTGTGGAGAATTATTTGAATAATACGCAATGCAATATGTTGATAAGTCAATAATATGCCATTTCACCAGAACAGTCACTGAAATATGCAAATTAAAAATTGTTTCGATAATAATGGTTAAACAGGGGAGCGTACGGCCTTTGTGATATTTAATTCATAAGATTTGATGATACCATATAATCAACTGTAATAAATTCATTCGGAACAAAATATGTTTTTCTTTCCTTAACTTATAAAAAGGATTCAGATAAGTATTACGTCATAGATATACAGAGGGGGTCTAATCAATTAAAAAGATTAATTGAAATGCGAGAAAAAATAAATACTAATTTGTTTATAATTTACATGTTTTATTGACTGAAAGTCAAAACCTGAATGAATGTTCCTCAACTGAATGGACCTCGGTGACAATACTGTCTATACGAAGTTAATTACGTGTGTCACAGTGTGTCATCAGTTTGATGGTCGAGCAAGTAATTAGTTGAATATCTAGAGCGTAAGTTCATTACCGTGGTTAGACCTAGAAGTATATGTTCAAAATAAATATAAGTGTGTGTGGTGTAATTGTTTTAACTTTACACCACAGCCAGCTTTGCCTCAGGCCAAAACAGCAATCCTCGGAACAAATACAAGGCCAATACAGACGTTTTTACAGGGGACGGTTCCAACTATAATATATATGTCCCCATTCAAATGCATTGATCGACCTGAAAAAGAGGTTCGACCCACTTGCATCCGCCGTTGATCACACAATAATATCATATTTTGTTGTATTTCTTGTGGTTTGAATAAACTTATCTGATGTACAGTAGTTGTGGTTTGTTTATGTAATATATACGTGTTTCTCGTTTCTCGTTTTGTTTATATAGATTAGACCGTTGGTTTTCCCGTTTGAATGGTTTTACACTAGTAATTTTGGGGCCCTTTATAGCTTGTTGTTCGGTGTGAGCTAAGGCTCCGTGTGAAGGCCGTACTTTAACCTATAATGGTTTACTTTTTAAATTGTTATTTGTATGGAGAGTTGTCTCATTGGCACTCACACCACATCTTCTATATCTATTATCTGATCATTCTTACGCAGCAATTTCCTCTTCCGCGTTTAAATATAAATCAAGTAAAATTACCGACATAATTTACATATTTACATAAGAACCGTTATTTTTGGGACTTGATACATGATCATACAGCTGTGCATTTAAATGAAGTGTACATCTCACATCTTGTTTACAGTTTACTTTGTCTAAACAAGTTTTTATTGGAATTATCAAAATAAGTGTGGTACATCCTTGTTCATCATTGTTCTTTTTAAGAAAGGTGTCTCATTGGCTATTATACCACATCTTATTTGAAGTCATACCACATCTTCTTTTTTTCATATGCATGGTATAATTAAACTTCAATATTCCGCACGAACATGTCACTGTAACATATTTAAATTAAATTTCTGCTAATTGACAATAATCCTGTCCAAATCAGAACCTTGCACATTCGTATAAAATCTTCGTGGGTGAAACGACTATCCCTATTTATGACTATATAATCCATATATTCTTCTTCTAACAATTTATTTTAAAATTTAATGCAAAACAAATAATTGAATTGATAAGAACTTATTAAAATAAAATATAACACGATAACATCGTTTGTATTGCATGCCTAATTTAAGCCAAAATTACGCTATATTTATTAAAAAGACGTGAAAAATACTAAAGGCAAGCGAATTGTACGTTAGTCTACTGAGACTGGATTAAAAAAGTCAGGAATATGACAGTTCTTGTTCATTCGTTTTTGATGCGTTTTGTTATTTGATTTTGCCATGTGATTATGGACTTTCCGAATTGATTTTCCTCCAAGTTCAGTATTTTTGTGATTTTACTTTTTATAGGCTGTTTGGTTAAGCATTTGATTTCAGTAAAATTTTCTTTAAGGTATTAACAAACACCTTGACTAAAAATTAATTTGGCTCGTTTAATTTTAATTAAATTTTACAAAATATTAACTTTGACCGTTTGAAAAAAAAAAAAAATCAGAAAACTTGAACCAATCACTTTCTCGGTAAAAAAATGGTTGGATAGATAGCAGTTTGACAAAAACTAATTTTGATAATGGAGAAGCTTAATATTTCCTTAAGAAAACAACGCTATTAAAACGTTTATCTGATTTAATAGAGTTATCTCTCTGTAGTGTTAGGTACCACCTTAATGTCCTCATCAACAGAGTTGCAGCCAATGAATGATAACATATTCGAAGATTGATACCTCCTAACCTGAGACAGTTGAGTAACATTACAACAAAAGAAGAACAAACTATGAAAATCAGTTGGAAAAGGCTAAACTGATCAGATGGATACAAATAGAAACATATAACTCACAAAAAACACAATGTGGACGTAGCCGGGTACTTGTACATCCCAACAACACAAAATCACTAAGTACAGTAGCTGACAGCTAGTTCAAAGCCAAAAACAACTTATAAAAAAAGATGATAGATCTAAGGCTTAATTATATGTTCCTTACGTCGTAACTACAATCCCCTTCCCTTTCATGGATGTGACTACCGAATTAGACTATTTACTGGATTTGTTATCACATAAGCAACACGACGGGTGCCACATGAGGAGCAGGAGCTGCTTACCTTCCGGAGCACCTTAAATCACACCTAGATTTTGGTGGGGTTTATGTTGTTTATTCTTTTGTTTTCTATGTTGTGTCATGTGTACTATTGTCTGTCTGTTTGTCTTTTTCTTTTTTAGCCATGGCGTTGTCAGTTTATTTTCGATTTATGAGTTTGACTGTCCCTCTGTTATCAATCAGTTCACACCCAATACTCTTCTTTGTTAAGGAAGAGTTCCTTTGAAAACCTTATCTATGATTATAAAGGGGCATGTAAGGTCTATAATCATGTAAATGATAAACAGTTATCGATAATTTAAAAAACATCTTATGTTGTAATGTATTGTAGCATTGATTTATAATGTTTTGATATGTTTGTATTTTTTCCATGGACATCAAACTTAACAAAACAAATAGTTACTAACCAAATCATAATTCATAATTCAAATACTATCATAATATTATGTTTGATATTTATTCAGTTCATTTAATTTTAATTCTTCAATATTAACGTGTTGATATACATTGTGTTAATTTGTAACTGAGCATGATGAAGATACAAGTATTGTTAGGTTTAATAAAATTCAATATTGGTGAATTTTCCATTGAAATGGATAAAAATTTATGAATATGTATTGTAAAATACTTGCAACCTTTTACGTGCCTGTTACAGTGATTTGTTGTAAAACCAAAAAAGTCATATAACAATTCATTGTTTCGTTGTATTTTTATGTATAGAGTAGTTGAAATTGAGAATGGAAATGGGGAATGTGTCAAAGAGTCATTAACCCGACCATATAAACAGACAAGAGCAGAAGGTCTCCAACAGGTCTTCATTGCATTTGTTGTATTCTTGATGATTATCCCATAGCTCCTTTCTTATTACAAGATATATACTAATTGTGTATCAACAGTCATAAAGTAAAGGCATAACTAAGTTTCACTGTGTTATATAGTAGACAAAACATAAACGCTAGATTGTCTTTAAGCCGACATGAATCAATTGTCAAGAGGTCGATGTATATATAAATATTATAAAAGATGTCTTTGAAATATGACGAATTCTATTTTTATTTTGTTTTAATTTTTTTCATAGAAGTACATAATTCTGCGTTATTCCAAATGTTATCGAGATGAAGAGTATTACAGCTGTCTTTGCAATATGACAAATTCTATTATTATTTGTTTTCATTTTTTCCCATAGAAGTACTTTATCATAACAAAAATAAACAAATCGTAACCAACAACACGATAATTCATAATTTTGGATCATATTTTATCATAATATTAAGAGTTGTATTTACTTTAATTGATATTATAACGTGTTAAAGTATTACTTTAAATCAACTGACTGAAGAATTTAAATTCTTTATTTGGCTAGAAGTTTGATTGTACCGTGTTCATTGAATGACCACTCCAGTAGAGTAGGTCACGTTCTATTTATAGAATATGAAATTTAACGGGAAAATTTTAACTGATACCTGTCAAGACTATTAAGAATAGTAATGTATTTAAAATGTAAATCTTAAAGATTTACACATGGTAGGTTTGTCTTTTAAATATGAGTATGAGGAAATCATGACAAAAGTTTATATCAAAATCACAAAAGGTATTGAATATCAACGCAGGACTTTTATAATTGATTAATGTCTATTGATATAATCCAACAATTAAGAAAAAAAATAATTTGTGTCATTTTTTCCTAACAAATATTAATATACATAGTTATGAGATGAAACGGATTTATCCTTCTATTTCATTTATTTAAAAGTGCATGCAAATACTTGAAAAAGCTAAAATATAAATAAAAACAACAAATTTAATGGTTATCAGGGGTCTAGTAAATGAGTGACAACTTGAACTTATTTTGAAGAAGATCCATTCTCTGTCATTCTCTGTCTAAGAATATAAAATCTATATAATAAAGGTGGAATGCGATAGTCTTTACCAGACATTTTCAGTTGCGAGGCGCGAGTGATTAATCAATTAATATTTTCATGCCTTGTACAGTGGTTAATTTTAGTAGTTTTTATGATTAAAAGTTTCAAAATGTTGGCAAGCAACCGAGGGGAAGATATTACCAAGGTAACATTGACATAATGTTGACATCTGTACCCAATTTTTTTAAAATTTTAACCTATTACATCTGTTTGTTTTGTTCACACATTATTGTCAATACAATGAAATTTTATTCAATTGACAAACGTGTAAAAGGTTTAGCTAGCTATACAACCAGGTTTGATCCACCATTTTCTACCTAAATGAATGCACGACCAAGTCAGGAATATGACAGTTGCTTTCATTCGTTTGATGTGTTTCAGCTTTTGATATTGACAATTTTTAATTGACTTTGTGATTTGAATTTCCCTGGATTTCAGTATTTTTGTTACTTTTACTTTCTTACGTCCATGTAGTTACATGAAAATGAAACAGAAAATTAATATGTAAACTGATTCATATAAAAAATATGTGTTGGAATTCAAATAACCATTACCTGCATATTATTCCATAATGCATTAAACATTGTGTTTCTTTAATTGACGATATTTCGAAAGACACAGTTTCATAACTGAAAGTCTAAAAAAAAACCCACTAAGAAATTAAGATATATGCATCTGTAAAATTGAGAATGGAATGGATCTGTGTTTATTTTTTAAGACATTCACTGTAACATACTATTTACTTTCTTTTTGATTTTGTCTATAACAAAACACTTAGCTACCAATTCATACTCTCCAACTAGTATTTAAATGTATGGATTAAATTTACAGTATTTTACTCAAATGACAGAGAAGTGGCGGACAAAGTTTACAGAAAAGATATCTTTAAATAACCTGAATGACAAATGTCCTGAATTTGGCCTGGTTTTAAGGTTTCTCTATTATATAACCTGATATATGTCTTCTGTAGTTATTTGATTAAGAAGGCCATGTTGGTGCTCAGCTTTGAACCTAAATCGCTACTTTGAATCAAATCGAATTAACAAATATTGACAAAATCGATTTGAACAAAATTCCGATCACATTACTTTGATACGGTCTGCAGCTGATAAAAGAATTGCCACGAGTTCAGAACGTGAAACATAAATGATTTAATTGATTATGAAATACAAAAACATACATTAATCATCTATTTAAATGTATACGTGCATATGAAAAAAAATGCAAACGTTGCGTGTGAAGATTTGTCCCATTGTAATCACACCACATCTTTTTTTTATAGTTGCTTGACTATAACCAGTGTTACCTTTCCGGATTACCTTATATAAATGAAGTTCGTGTTTTTGCGCATGCAGTCGTTAGTTGTCTGAGTTGTGTTTTAAGATGTTGTTTGTCTTCTGGTCGTAATAATTTTTCCATAGCATGGCTAGTTCATTTTCGCCTAAAAGTACACTTGCATTCGTAAAACATTTAGAGGTCGCAAAATAACAGGATTAGAAATGAAACTTGCCTCCTGTCAAAATATTCTTTTGTTGCCGAAATTTGATATAATAATTCTGCAAATTATATTTTAGGAATAAAAACTGACTTGACTTGGAAGCGCCACCTTCATCAATAAACTGCTCATATATACCAGGAGTCAATTTCGCAAAAAAAAACTTCCGACTAAGATTGATCGTAAGTTTACTAGTACTGATTTGTTCATGACTTCAGACCAATCTTAGTCTTAAGTTTTTTCTGTGAAACCGACTCCTGGATTATAATAAGATTGTGTACGACGTATGATCGTTTCGTCTACGAGATACTCATCAGTGACGCTCAAATCATAAAAGACCAGAATGTGTGCAAAACAGTAATTTTAATACACATATATATAGTCTGTAAAAAAGTAAAATCACAAAAATACTTAACTCCGAGGAAAATTCAAAACGAAAAATTAAAACAAAATCAAATGGCAAAATGAAAAGCTCAAACACATCAAAGGGACGAATAACATAATTTTAGTTACATACTCTACCAATAACATGTGGAAGTCGATTTTTTAAAAATAGTGTGTTTTATTCATACAGGTTTACAAATAATAAAGAACAATACTTATGATTATTGAAATTTTGCAAGGTTATTTTTAGATTTTGTATGTTTGTTTGTATTTAATGTTTTTTGTTTTGCAGTAAACAATTATATATATATATATACATAGAACCCACTTAACAAATGTATAAACATCATATAATTAAAAGTATTTACAAAAAATACTGATACCCAAAGTATATTCAAATGTGGAAATCCTTAAAAACGGACAAAATCACAAACGCATCTATCTCAACGAACGGAACGAATAGAAAACAACTGGTTTTTTTTTTCTTCCAGAGAAAATGACGCGTAAAACTTTGTTTTATCGCTAGCTAAACCTCCCACTTGAATGCCAATTGTTAAAAGTTCCGATGTCAAAAACTCTAAACCTGCTGGTAACAAATATTGAGCGGTCACTTTTTTACTATAGGATTTAAAATAATTCTCCTCTTGAGAAATAAAAAAATAGAAGAGAATTTCCTATGTTTGTTCTGTGTTTTGTTACTTTTTAAACAAGACACGTGTCATCTAAATAGATAACTTACATATCTATTGATTTATAGTAGGCTGAGTACACAATTATCTTTTGATGCATTAAGTTAATTGAAACATGCACCAGGAAACACTGCTTCAATAGATTCAGGAACAGTGATCGCCGCTATAGTGACTTAATCAGTCACTTTAGTTAACACGATAAATTGTAAGAACATTTCATTCATTAAATTTTAAAATCGAATTATGTCTTTTCTTAAGATTTCTGCTTCCGTCGATTCCATTGTCTGATAATCTAAATAACTAGATGTGTATATAACTTATTCTATGCTTAAGAAATAATTCATGGAAGCCATATATTGTTGGAAATTTACACATGGCCTGGGCCGTGATATTCGAATTTTATCCTGAGCGTTAGCGAGGGATAAAATTAACGAATATCACGGCCCAGGCCATGTGTACATTTCCAACAATATATGGCTTCCATGAATTATTTCGATTCTAATAGGACAAATACGGTCACTAAAAACTGAGGCGAGGGTGAGTATGCTGTGTGTGTGGCTGTTCTTTTTTACTCCCTGCTAGACAAAGCTCAAATATCTTTATAAATATGTAGCTTGCGTAGGTTAGTTTGTGAATAACTGCTAGAAAAAAACTTTTTAATTCTTTAAATTCTCGAACCCAACATTTGCCATTTTAAATTTACAAGTTTTTCTCGTAAGCTTCCGTTAAATCCAAAGTTGACATTTTGTAACTAAGGAGCCGCCATGTTGACTTGCTGAAACGAGTAAATATGCGAATAATGCAATAGAATAGAAAACAAAACCTACCTCAAAAATCAGTTTTAATACAATATCATACGAATTCCGATGGTTCATGCAACAGAAAACTTTCAACTTTAGCGGTTTCATTTGTATGACGTCATGTTTTGAAATGACTTAAATGCGCCAAAAATATTTATAGACTTTTGCGGAATTTTATTTAATTTTTGTTTTGTTGATTTCTCCGAGCTCTTGTGCATTACTTCTTTTTATTATGCATACGAAAAAAAAAAAGAAATTATTTTGTCTTTTTTTAATTGCCCTTTTTAAACAATAAAATCGGCAGAGGGTCTGCAAAAAGGTTCCAATACATGTAGATTTACGTGGGAAGTATATTGTAACAGCCATTATTATGTATATCTCTGAGTCTGCGTAAAGTATATTTTATCGAGAATTTTATCACAGTGTTGTTTACAAAGCTAAAGAAGCACGTCATATTAGAATAAGTCATTAACTAGAATAATGCATTTACAGTATACAAAGTAAAATCACAAAAATACTGAACTCCGATGAAAATTCAAAACGAAAAATAAAACGAAACCAAAAGGCAAATTTAAAAGCTCAAACACATCAAACGGACAGATAACATAATTGTAGTTACATACACTACCAATTACATGTGGAAGTCGATTTTTTAAAATAGTGTTTTATTCATACAGGTTTACAAATAATAAAGAACAATACTTATGATTAGACATCGAAATTATTCAAATTTTGCAATGTTATTTTTAGATTTTGTAGGTTTGTTTGTCTTCAATTTTTTTTTTTTTTTTTGCAGTAAACAATTATATATATATATATACATAGAACTCACTTAACAAATGTATAAACATCATATAATTAAAAGTATTTAAAAAAATACTGATGGTCCAAAGACAATGATGCGTAATTGAACCTTATTTTATCGCTATCTAAACCTCCCACTTCAATGCCAGTTGTCTATAGTTCCGTTGTTAAAAACTCTTATCCTGCAGGTAACAAATATTGAGCGTTAACTTTTAAACTTAAGGTTTTAATAGAATGTTGCTCTTGAGAAATAAAAATAAACAGAGAATTTCCTATGTTTGTTCTGTGTTTTGTTACTTTTTAAACAAGACACTTGTCATCTAAATAGTTAACTTGCATATCAATTGATTTATAGTAGGCTGAGTACACAATTATCTTTCAATGCATTAAGTAATTAAAACATGCACCAGGAAACACTACTGCCATATATTCCAGAAACAAAAGATTGCCGCACAGTGACGTAATCAGTCACTTTAGTTAACATGATAAATGTAAAGAACATTTCATTCATTAAATTTTGAAATCGAATTCTGTCTTTTCTTAAATTTTTTTGATTTCGTAGATCAATATTTCTCTTGTCTGAATATTTATAAGAGAACTATATGTATATCTAATCATTTAATGATAAGTCATTCATTAGAATACTGCATTTACAGTATACAAAGTAAAATCACAAAAATACTGAACTCCGAGAAAAATTCGAAAATGAAAAATGTCTATCAGCGAGATGCTGTATTTCATTGTACATCAAAACGTTCTATGTTACTATACTTTAATCATAATGGTGTCACGTTCTGATCCATTCGCTCAAAAAGTTTATTGGAGTAATGTGGAAATTTCGAGCGTAATTCTGGCAAAAAGTCCCTAATCAAATGGCAAAATCAATTGATAAAACACATCAAACGAATGGAAAACAACTGTCTTATTCCTGACTTGGTATTTTCAAATGTAGAAAATGGTGGATTGAACCTTGTTTAATAGCTAGCTAAACCTCTCACTAGTATATGACATTGACAAAGATGTGTAAACAAAACAATCAGACATAATAGGTACAGATGTCAAAAATAGGAATGCAGCAGTCAACATTGTGTTATAATCTGATCATAGTTTTTTACTGTAATACAATATGAAAATGTAAGAAACATGTTGCTTGATGAATCCTAAAGTTATTGGTTATTATTGATTATCATACTTAGATATATACATTTGCGAAAAGTTGTATGCGATACAAGTTTGAAGGAAATCGTATACTAACGCCTAACCCTTTCGGAGCACTGGAGATCCTTCAGTTTAGGTAGGGTTCTTGGTTCTTAGTCTTTTTTTTCAATGTTGTATTAAATGGACTTCTTTTTGTTGTTTATTGATGTTTATTGATGTTTGTCTTCGATTTGTGAATATTGATTTTCCCCTTGGTATCATCGTACTATATTTAGAATGCCTTTTTTTTTAAATCACGGAAAGGAACCAAATTTCAAAAAGAATTTACTAACTGCCATGTTGTTGAATGTCTTTCTCCAAGTAAGCGGTATCATACGAATACACTCCCTTTGTTTTCCCTATGAACGATAATTTTTTCAGGTTCACTCAAATATAAAAATATGTGAAAGGTCTGAAAAATATTGGACGAATTGGCTGCCCTTATAAAGGAGAAGGTCCGGTAATAACTAATTTTTGCCTCAAATTTCAGTTTCATCTGACGAAAGATTTTGACCACTTTTTAAACACGTAAGTGTCTATTTCACTTGATTCAATTAGTTTATGTGATAGATTTTAACTGATTTAGTCATTAAAAACGATCCGATTCCAGCTCAAATATGAAAAATCTACCAAATATGCTAAAAAATGTCACTTTACAGATGGTTTTTGTCAAAAATGAAAGTGTTCATCCACAACCTTTATATATGTTATGTATTATCATAAAATACAACTTACATTTCAATATTAAGGATGAACACGAATGCGGCCACTTTCGTTTTACACGGAAACCGTCTAAAATTTAACTAAAATGCTAGAATTTTGAAGATTTCAGTAATTTAGCATGACTTAATGGCGCTACAACCCGATATATGTGCATTGTATAGTCAAAAACAGCCAATATTTATGTTGCAGAAGCATTGAACTGTCAAATAAATAACTAAAAGTTTACATTTTAACAATTTTGTAAAACTGTTATATTTTGGGGCCAAAAAGGGGTCTTACCGGACCTACTCCTTTCTTGCTGGCAAAATTTAATCGTTCATCTAATAGAATAAAAGTTAACAGTTGCTTGTTTTTTTTTTTATTTGAAAATGTCTTTACCAAGTCAGGAATATGACAGTTGTGGTCCATTTGTTTTTGATGTGTTTTGTCATTTGATTTTGCCATGTGATTAGGTACTTTCCGATTTGATATTCCTATGAGTTCAGAATTTTTGTGATTTTCCTTTTTTTTTTGTTATGACGCAGGACATTTTACCAAATAAAATGATATTCCAGGAGACATTTTAGCGCAGAGATTTTTGTGGGTGGTGGCGGAGGGGGAGAAGGCATAATTGCCCAGGAGACAACTATCGACTTTTACACTTTTAAACTTCGATATCAATATTTATTATAGTCTGTCACACAAAGCCGATGAATTTTTTGGTCTATTTCCACAAAACAAACCCTGCGACCTTTACTAGAGCCGTATCAAACCCTTCATCTAAATAGTGGTTTAATATCGTCCTTCGTAGAGAGCAAAGCAAATATTTTATCATGTTGATATCCGTTTAATAAAATATTGTTTTTTTCAATGCATATATCAAACTTGCAATCAGATTTGTATTGGTCTATCATCTTCCTGGTTTGTACAAATATAGGAAATCTGATTTTTATTAAGATTTCATGTCCGGAGTATAAACTCTTGGCTTTAACAAGTCAGTGACACGGCATGAAATAAAATGTTCATTTTATTGATGTTTTAATGTCTATGTCATTCGATTTTAATTTATGGCTGTAAACTAAATGCTCCCAAATTGTCATTTTTATTGACTAGAGAAGTGGGGTTATAATACTGTTATATACTTCAATGGTACAGGTATATACTGGTGTCTTATTTTAATTAGAAAAATAACTATAAATTTTATTAATGCTTTCAAGGTTTTAACCTAGAGTTTATCTAAACAAAGGAATTTGGAAAAAAAAAACATTGAGTATTAGTACATTAATTTGAAAATATAGGACCTCGAATGACCAATGCATTTATATTTGACATGACCAGTGCACAAAATGTGACCATGACTAGTTCACCAAAATGTGACCATGAAAAACGCAACAAAATATGTGTTTAGTTCTAATCTGCATCATAAGTCATATTCAAAGGTGTTATTCAAAGGTGTTCACACATTATAATTCGGATATTACAGATTGATTTCTTTCAATATAGGTGAATATCTGTATGGAATGCACCAGAAACATTTGACTTTAAATCGTTAAATCTCATATTCTACTCCACAGATTTTTCTTACAAAAACTATATGTTGTTAATACATAAATTTCTGTTTTAATGATATAAAAAAAACCATCATATGGTCACCGACATCGTTTTAAGGTAAACATCATTCCAAGAAGAGTTTTCGCCAATTTATTTTCTTTCATATATAAATGTTCACCCATTTTGTAAGATTTCAATCTGTATTATTTTAAATTTAGGATCAGCCTACCTTTCAGGAGCACCTAAGATCACCTCCGTTTTGGTGGGGTTTGTGTTAGCCTTGTTTGTTGTGTTTTGTGTGCTTTGTTTGTCTTTTTCTGTTTTAGCCATGGTCAGTTTTGTTTTCGACTTATGGTTTGAATGTCCCTCTGGTATCTTTAACCTCCTTTTTTCAATATTCAATCCCTTATAGAGAGCACAATGATTGAAGATACATTCATCTCACGAAAATTCAAATTTGATTAATCAGGCTTTTTGGAAATAATATAATTTTGGATGTAACACATCTTCTGACTGGCTGAAAGTTTTATGTCTATCTTTCATAGACATAATTTTGTCATGTGACCGTGACATCAACGTTTTTCATGATTTTCTCCTTAATAATGGAAGTTATGATGAAACTAAAAGGAAAAACTGTAGTTTCTATCTGTTCAAAATAACATAAAACATTGTTTAACTTCTAAATAGCTTGCTACGCTGGTTATTCAGTATGCACCACAATTTTTGACGTTATGTTTTCACAAAGAGTACAATTAATATAGTTATTTCTTTAAATTTTTATTCTTGATTCCATTTTAAGAAGAAAATCATTCAAAATTTGATTATTTTCAAATAACATGATTAATCAAACTGAAAATTTTGTAAGCTGACTGCATGCATTTCAATAATCATGTACTCTATAAAGGAGTAGAATATCAAAAAAGAGGGGCGAATGATGTCAGAGCGATATTTAAACACAAAAGTAGAAAAATGAACGTTACTGATTACCTTAATCGAAACTCATTGTCGTTTATACCATGTCAGCATAAAATAAGTAAGATTAATCAGGCGTGATTGTATGTGAAACAAACTTGGGTCTAGTATTTACCGTTAATGTAAACAAATAAATTACCGAACTGAGTTAAGGAAAATGATATATTAATTAGGCATTGCATTCATTTGTTGTTCATAAACGATTCCATCAATACATGTTACAAAATTGGATATCAACAACATTGGAACCAACGTATTTATTTTTTCATTTTTTTGATTTTGAAAATTACTTCAAACGGCGTAAATGTTGATTGAAATAAATATTTTATTCGTAATTGCGACTAATTGAAAATCTCTTGAACGTGCAGTAAAAATGTGTTTTTTATCGAATCTATTTTTGAAGCATTTGTATTAGACATAATTGTTCGATATTGTAAAAATTCACAACAAAATCATACATCACGCATTATCCTTTGACTATCAAGTCCAGGGCCTTTAGTCCAGTGGTTGTGGTTAGTTCATGTCTGTTATATTGGATTTCGATGTTAAATTGTTTTGTTGTAAATTGTTGCCGTTAGTTTTCTACTTAATAGTTTCATATTTTTCATTTCAGGACCTTTTATTGCCAACTGCAAATATGTTTTTTTTTCCTCGAAGGTCGTATAATTGATTACATATACTCTTCATTTGAACTTTATTTGATAGTTGTCTCATTCCCAATCATACCACATCTGCTTAATTTCAAATTTACATTACCGCACTTAGCAAATATATAACTCTTTTATATATACTGTCATGTAATTAGAGCAGATACCATGAGACCATATGTTTTTAATGTCAGACCATTTATAATAAGCTTACAATTAAACCTGAGGATTGACCTATTCTGAGGTGTGAATTAAAGACAGACATTTTATATAAAGTAATCCAAATAAACTTCTGCCAAATTTGTTAGTAATTAACTCATTGATCATAACAAGTATTTTATTTGCAGCCTTCAAGATTTTAAATCACATGAATACCGCGTGATTATAAGGTGTAAAAGACAGTTGCATCATATTAATGAATACAGTTAATGAATATATAAAACGTATCATCGACAGCTGTTCAAGAATAGTGCAATTACACGAAAGAGAAAAATATCACACTTGAAAATCTGAATTTTATATATACAATTTAGAAATAACTTCAATAAGAACAACATATAGATGATCGTTTGACAGTACTCAAAATCGTATAATAAAAAGAAATGAAGGAGATTGCTAAATTTGGTATATGGCTTTTCGTGCTTTCTTGTTACATATTTTTTTGTTTTTATAGTGATTAAGATTATAACACAATGTTGACTTCTGTACCCCTAATTTTTACATTTTTACCTATTACTTCTGTTTGTTTTGTTCAAAACGAAAAATAAAACGAAACCAAAAGGCAAATTTAAAAACTTAAACACATCAAACGGACAGATAACATAATTGTAGTTACATACACTACCAATTACATGTCAAAGTCGATTTTTTAAAAATAGTGTATTTTATTCATACAGGTTTACAAATAATAAAGAACAATACTTATGATTAGACATCGAAATTATTCAAATTTTGCAATGTTATTTTTATATTGTGTTTGTTTGTTTGTACTTAATGATTTTTGTTTTGCAGTAAACAACTATATATATATATGTTACAGGCATTTTCTAAATTTAGGCATTTTGTAAAGTTACATAATAACTAAATTTACAAAATGCCTGGAAAAATTGAAAGGCATTCTATGAAATGCCTGAAATTATTTTATAGAATGAAATGTTAAGAAAACAAATTGAAAGCTTTGAACACCAGAGCATTTTTATTTATGATAATTACTGAATTAAAATAAATAGAGCTGACATAATCACGAAAACATTTTAGACAATTATTCCAATCCACACAAGCCACGGACCTCAACATTTTTTTTTTCAAATTTCTCAAAATGTTTAAATGACAGAACTGTACACAATATTTCCTGAATTTTTACAAATATATTGCGTAAAATTTGATTTTGCACTCCGACCAGATTTGGAGAAATCTGTTGGAGAAATCTGGATCATCACAAATTTAGCTCTTTCATTCCCTTTACTGATTGAATAATTTACATTAGGCAACATAAGGTTTCGCAATAAGCATATTCGATCGTCTGAAAATGTCAGGGCTGATACATCCTAACCTGATGAACTTCGTAACGCCCACGTCAGATTTGCTCTAAATGCTTTAGAAGTATATTCAGCCAAAAATATCATACATGCATATTTCATGTGTTTCCAAAAAAAAAATGAAGTATATTATCATGATTCGTTTAACTTGCATCTTTTGACTTATAGTTTTAAACGGACTGAAGCAGATCTGCCCATGATGGGTGATCCCTCTTTAGCGGGAGACGCTTCTCCTGTCAACACACTGTTATATTTCTACTCTTTGTTGATTTTTAGCTCTCTTAACCAAAGAGGCCAAGTAAGCTTTTCTAATCACTTGGCGGCTGTCTTCCTTCTTCGTCTGTTAACTTTTACTTGGAACTATTAGGTCAAATTTTGCTAAACTTGACCACAATCATCATTAGATTATCGTGTTTAAGAAATGTGTCCCATTAATCCCCGATTGCCAAACAACATGACCAACATGGCTATAAATGGAACATAAGGGTTAAATACAGTTTTTGGCTTAATGTACTTCTAAAGCTAATGCATTTTGAGCAAATCTATCCACCGTAGAATTAACCCATACGAATTATAACCAAATTGTTCACGGCTTAAAAGAGGGACGGAAGATACCAAAAGGATAGTCAAACTCATCAAACCTAAAACAAACTGACAACGCCATGGCTAAAAATGAAAAAGACAAACAGAAAAACAATAGTACACATGACACAACATAGAAAACTTAAGAATAAACAACACGAACCCCTCCAAAAACTAGGGGTGATCTCAGGTGCTCCGGAAGGGTAAGCAGATCCTGCTCCACATGTGGCACCCGTCGTGTTGCTTATGTGATTACAAATCCGGTAAATAGTCTAATTCGGTAGGTCACATTCATGAAAGGGAAGGGGATTGTAGTTACGACGTAAGGAACATATCCGATATCATTTGTGAAATGGTTATTCCATAACGGTCAACAAACTCGTGATGGCGTCCGTAAAATTTACGAAGGGATGAGTTCAACTTCACCATTTGGAACTCTTGGTTTAATATCTTCCTTGTAAGCAGCAACCCTCTATCAAGAAAATCATGATAGGAAATGCAAGCACGGGAATATCGTATCAATTGGGAGATATATACCCCGTATGCAGGTGCTGCTGGAATGTTGCTACTTAGAAATGGAAAGTTCACAATTGGTTAGCTGAAATCATCTCTTTTGTCGTAAAGTTTTGTTTTCAACCGACCCTCATTGTCAATTTCTAGATGTAAGTCAAGATATGAAGCCGACTTAAATGTATCTGTAGTATCCTTTATCTCTAGTTCGATATTTTAAAAATGCATGACACATCTCTACTTCATACATTTGTACGTTTCACTTGCCAGAACAATTTGTCCTTTTGCCATTTTGACAAAATAATCATAAATTAACTATTGGTATCTAAAATATAAAGTGAGTACGCACTTAACGTAGTTTCACTAAAAAAACATATCATAAAACATAAAACCTTCCCATCCAGTTTTTGAAGAATTAATTAATTCTACCAAACCATTAGTTAATTTCTTAGCAATATATTGTGTTTTTGTCCACTTTTGTCATATGAATCTCAATCATATCCTCCTTCTACAAATTGTCTGAAACTGATCAGTCAATTTGTGGAATTTTGCCTCACAATTTCAGTCATTTTACAAAATGACTAGGTATTTTTAGTCATTTTGTATAATGCCTGTCAAGGTTAGGCATTTTCTAAATTGCCTGAAAATGCAGTCATTTTACAAAATGCCTAAATTAGAAAATGCCTGTAACATATACATAGAACTCACTTAACAAATGTATTTAAAAATCATATAGTTTAAAGTATTTAAAAAAAAATACTGATGGTCCAAAGAAAATGATGCGTAATTGAACCTTATTTTATCGCTATCTAAACCTCCCACTTCAATGCCAGTTGTCTATAGTTCCGTTGTTAAAAACTCTTATCCTGCAGGTAACAAATATTGAGCGTTAACTTTTAAACTTAAGGTTTTAATAGAATGTTGCTCTTGAGAAATGAAAATAAACAAAGAATTTCCTATGTTTGTTCTGTGTTTTGTTACTTTTTAAACAAGACACGTGAGATCTGAAATTAACCTGTTGCATCTGCAGTACTTATAACCGTTGATAAGATTTTGCAACACAACACAAACGTTTGAAATTATTATATACTATCACTAAAGAGAGACATTTTATATATTCTAATATGGCCTTATGTAGTTGAGATAAATTCGTACCAAAGCACTTCTTAAAATGCCTTTGCCAATTTTAATTTATGACCATCGCTTTCCTTATGGTACAGATGAAAATAAATGTTTTTTTATTCTTTTAACTAAAATCACCTTTAGTTAGTGGAATGAAACCATTTATTTATTAAAACTAATTAAAAAAAACAATAATATTCAATGAATAAAATTGAGAATGGAAATAGGGAATATGTCAGAGACAACAACCCGACTAACGAGCAGATAGCAGCCGAAGGCCACCAATGGGTCTTCAACGCAGCGAGAAAATCCCGCACATGGAGGTGTTATTCAGCATATTTTAATAGTTCTATATCAAAATAAAAATACAATAAATACATACTTTTATAGTTCATGTGACCCTTGCATAGTTCAAACGTACTTTTCGTTTACGGATGGTTAATATATACAGTACTTTACAATCGCGTTTAATGGTTATATAACTCCTCAAAGTTTTATTATGTTATTTATATATGGTGTACAAATTATTATTTTAGTATGTAATTTTGTAAATTGTTTGTTTAAGATATGACTGGTAAAGATATGGCTTAAATCTTATATAAAATCATGATGTACTATTAAATCAAGGTGGAATAAAAATGAATCAAACAAAAACATTCTGACCATTAGAAAAACGACCTAAAGACAAAAAGGTATGCAACAAACTATACATAATACACCTTATCGCTATTGTCCGCCATTGCTAGAAATCACACAGGTTCCCGTAAAATTTTGACGTCATAAAACAAAATATCTGACGCCACAATGGAAAAGTGATTGTTGTTGACGTCAAAAGTTCAAGCGGCCGGGTCAGCCGGGATAAGCGATAAGGTGTATATAAAACACTCGAGCTCCATAACAGCAAAGAGAATTTAAACCAAAGTTTCAAACAAATTTTTTGGAACAATAACGTATGTTCTAATCTTCCGTATAGATTACCGTATAAAGTGCCATTGTACCCTGCACAAACTTTATAACTGTACTAATGACAATATTTACTATATTTGACCATATCCATATACACATACTTTTAATTACAAGTAATCAACATGTAAGTTTATTGTTTAACAGCACTCATTGTATTAGAGTAAACTATTTTGGAGTACCAATAACTGTATTGATGTTAAAAATTTACCCAGCTAAAGAGTTCAAGGATCATGGCGGTAATTGTACATTTAATCGCGTGTTCTTCATTATTTTCATTTCTATCTTATGCTTATATAAAGGCAACAGTAGTATACCGCTGTTCAAACTCATAAATCCATGGACAAAAAACAAAATCGGGGTAACAAACTAAAACTGAGGGAAACGCATAAGTATAAGAGGAGAACAACGACACAACACTACAATGTAACTAACACACACAGAAACGGACCAAGCATCAGACAAAATCCCACGAGAATAACAAATATAACATCAAAACCAAATACATGAATTTGGGATAGACAAGTACCGTGACACGTTATCTTATTGAATGAGTGTTGATTCACATGGCGATTGGTCTATGCATAGAAAGGGACGCTAACCCTTTCTATGTATCCGTTAATTATCTTATTGAATTAGTGTTGATTCACATGGCGATTGGTCTATGCATAGAAAGAGACGCTAACCCTTTCTATGTATCCGTTAATTATCTTATTGAATGAGTGTGGATTCACATGGCGATTGGTCTATGCATAGAAAGAGACGCTAACCCTTTCTATGTATCCGTTAATTATCTTATTGAATGAGTGTTGATTCACATGGCGATTGGTCTATGCATAGAAAGAGACGCTAACCCTTTCTATGTATTCGTTAATTATCTTATTGAATGAGTGTTGATTCACATGGCGATTGGTCTATGCATAGAAAGAGACGCTAACCCTTTCTATGTATCCGTTAATTATCTTATTGAATGAGTGTTGATTCACATGGCGATTGGTCTATGCATAGAAAGAGACGCTAACCCTTTCTATGTATCCGTTAATTATCTTATTGAATGAGTGTTGATTCACATGGCGATTGGTCTATGCATAGAAAGAGACGCTAACCCTTTCTATGTATCCGTTAATTATCTTATTGAATGAGTGTGGATTCACATGGCGATTGGTCTATGCATAGAAAGAGACGCTAACCCTTTCTATGTATCCGTTAATTATCTTATTGAATGAGTGTTGATTCACATGGCGATTGGTCTATGCATAGAAAGAGACGCTAACCCTTTCTATGTATCCGTTAATTATCTTATTGAATGAGTGTTGATTCACATGGCGATTGGTCTATGCATAGAAAGAGACGCTAACCCTTTCTATGTATCCGTTAATTATCTTATTGAATGAGTGTTGATTCACATGGCGATTGGTCTATGCATAAAAAGAGACGCTAACCCTTTCTATGTATCCGTTAATTATCTTATTGAATGAGTGTGGATTCACATGGCGATTGGTCTATGCATAGAAAGAGACGCTAACCCTTTCGATGTATCCGTTAATTATCTTATTGAATGAGTGTGGATTCACATGGCGATTGGTCTATGCATAGAAAGAGACGATAACCCTTTCGATGTATCCGTTAATTATCTTATTGAATGAGTGTGGATTCACATGGCGATTGGTCTATGCATAGAAAGAGACGCTAACCCTTTCGATGTATCCGTTAATTATCTTATTGAATGAGTGTGGATTCACATGGCGATTGGTCTATGCATAGAAAGAGACGCTAACCCTTTCTATGTATCCGTTAATTATCTTATTGAATGAGTGTTGATTCACATGGCGATTGGTCTATGCATAGAAAGAGACGATAACCCTTTCGATGCATCCGTTAATTATCTTATTGAATGAGTGTGGATTCACATGGCGATTGGTCTATGCATAGAAAGAGACGATAACCCTTTCGATGCATCCGTTAATTATCTTGATTTGTCTCTTCGTTTTCGATTCACAATATTTTGAAACCAGTAAATGTGAATCCTTTATAGGGGTGCAGAGAAATGTTTGTACAACATGAAACGATTGCTTTGTTTATTCACATAAAAGAGGGACGAAAGATACCAAAGGGACAGTCAAACTCATAAATCTAAAACAAACTGACAACGCCATGGCAAAAAATGAAAAGGACAATATTGTTCACAGCTGATATGCAAAACAGTTAATCTCAATATGATACAAATCTGATACTTGAAACATGTGTTTTCATGATAGAAGAAAATGTATGTTCGATGATTTGCCGACAACCCAGAAGAGGCAAGATACGTATTGATCAAACATTCAAACACTACGACGTCATTGTAAAGTCCGGGTCGAAGTTGTTTTTGATGTACAAACGTATTTGATGCCATAGTGTTGTGCTATTAGAACGAGTATCGGTTAAATACTCAGTTGTAACAGAATTTTATGCGACTATCATACAAGTGAGAGGTTTAGCTAGCTATACAACCCGATTTAATCCATCATTTTCTATATATGTGCTACAAATGCCTATACCAAGTCAGGAATATGACATTTTATATCCATTTGTTTGATATGTATGAGCTTTTGATTTTGATATTTGATAGGGACTTTCCTTTTTGAATTTTTAGTAAAATAAATGACCTAGCTAAGGAATGAGACTAAATGCTTTCAGAGTTACTAACATGCTTGTCAAGAGAGGTGACAGGAAGATTTATTGAAAAAATTGATAAAACACTTTCAAACAAAACGCATTTCGTGATAAAATTACGTAAACAATCACTTTCACAAACACGATAAAAAATGAAAATATATGTTTGAGGGTGTCAGTAGAATATGAGTGCGAAGTTTATAAAACATTTTATAAATCATTTAAAACCATTTTTTTGTTAGAATATAGATGTGCAATTTAAGTGCATGTACTTCGTTTAAGCGAGTTTCTTTTAGCTCAATAAAAATGCTTCGATACTCAATATGATCCTCTAAAATATGCTTTTTAAATGACCTTCATGGGATATGCTCTATGTGCCGAAAGTAATTGCGTAAAAAATAACAAAGAAAATAATAATTTCGAAATCGGATATATAAACAATACACAAATAAAAGAACATGTTCCAATAAAGAAACTTGTATACAAAATTGATGTGCGGGGTACATATATACGCATCTGCGTCAAGTAAAAATGAGTGCGCAATCCGATGACTCGTGAAAGTCGATGCCACTGCTGGTGGACGTTTCGTCCCCGAGGGTATCACCAGCCCAGTAGTCAGCACTTCGGTGTTGACATGAATATCAATTATATGGTCATTTTTATAAATTTTCTGTTTACAAAACTTTTGAATTTTTCGAAAAACTAAGGATTTTCTTACCCCAGGAGTAGATTACCTTAGCCGTATTTGGCACAACTTTTGGGAATTTTGGGTCCTCAATGCTCTTCAACTTTGTATTTGTTTGGCTTTTTAAATATTTTGATATGAACGTCACTGATGAGTCTTATGTAGACGAAACGCGCGTCTGGCGTATAAAATTATAATCCTGGTACTTTTGATAACTATTCAAACTATATGCATATACTCTTTTTACAGGTGCAGTTATTCTCTTCCTCATCCAGGTCAACCGACTGCGCTAAGTATTCGACAGTTTGACTTTCTTACTTCCCACTTTTGTTTGTAGGGTATCTAAGTTCACTTTGCTCAGATTGAGTTTTCGATTAAAGTGGACTTAACAATACAGGGAGATAACTTTGTAAAAAGAATTATTGTTAAGGAAATATTAAGCTTCTTAATAATCAAAATTAGTGTTTGTGCAAATTGCTGTATTTTCAAGGATTTTTTTTACTTAACTATAGTTATAAAAATTGACATAAACATTGCTCATATAACCCAAAGTTATGAAACATAAATTTGGTGTCAAGGGGATTTATCAATAAGACCTTAGTGTTTATAACCAAAATAAAATTGTGTAAATTTAAAAAAGGAATTCCTTGATGAATTAAAAGAAAACCATCAACAAAAAAAAAACATTTTTTCCCCAATATACTAGTATCGTTGTGAATAAAAAAAAATCTACTCGTTTAGGCTAAGATGACTTTTTAAAATGTTTACATTCATTGAAAAAGCTTCAATTATCTCCCTTTGATGCAAAAAATCCATTTTTTTTAAAATAACTGTACTTACTCTATATTGGAATTATTTTAGTAGGTTTCTCTATATGAATTGGATTTTGAATAAAAAAGCATATTCACCTGAGAAAGTGTTATTCACCGCGCTAAACGTCACGCGCTTTTACATGCAACGTTATGGTAAAATGTTTCGTGTAAAAATTTGTTTTGGTATATGTTTGTCATTAAATACATTTTCTTTTCTCGGAATATGGAATAAAACAATTACTGTCTTTTGTTTCGGTAAATATGGGGTTTTATTGACTTTTGAAATACTGATTTTCACTTCGGCCGTCGGCCTCAGTGAATATCATTTTTTCAAAAGTCAATAAAACCGCATATTTACCTCATCAAAAGACAGTAATTGTATATTACACTTAACAATAATTAAGTCGATTTCTGTAATTTAGTTCTGTTTTATTTCGATATATACCTATATTTCTCCTATTGGTTCGGGTAAGCCAATATAAGAACGCCTGTTATTTAGAACGTAATGAAAATAAAAATATTTGGTACGATTAACAACGAAATAAATATCAACCAGAATTCAAATGAGGTGAGGGTAAGCATTTCAACGCAACCTTAAACAACGATAAAACAAATGTATCCCGAAATGAAAAATAGGAAACAATTCAATTGAGAAAACGTATAATTATAACCAAAAAAAATACGAAAATAAAAATATGACAGACATGAACCAAATTAAATGTTCTTTTGATAATGATATTAAGTCAATAAATTATGATTAAAAAAATGATAAAATAGTCATGTTTTGTAGAATTAATGCGTAAATTACATAACATGAATACAATAAGATAATTAAAAAGTTTCCATGAGACAGTTTATGACACCTGTATAAACTTACTTTAAGCAGGTTTATTTACTCACTAAACGGACTATTTGTTGCAGCTGAAGTACTTGTAATTTTATTAAACTATTCAAATAAAACTTGACACAAAGTAAATACATGTTACCATTTATTTTAAATTATTAAGTAGGTAATTTGTATATTGAGTATATAATTTTATAAATTTCAAGCACCTTAATAATCTTCTACTAGTATATAAAATTATGAACATGACGCGATACTGTAGAAAGTTCTGCCCTTTTTTATTAAGATCGAAATAGATTTAAAAGTACATGTGCGATCCACAAACAGTGGGCTAAATACATGTTAAAAGGTTTGTGTCATGATGTGTCTTCAATTAATAATGCCACACAATCCCTAATTCTAATGCAACAACGTTTGTAACGGTCATTTTGATTGGATTGGATTTTAAATACATGCTTTAACGTTGTTTTCTGTCAGTTTCATTAAATGGAGATAACAATATTGTATTTTAAGCTCCGACGGCATCAATTTGGGATTTGATGATCGCAAATACCCGTTTAATGTCTCCGCTAACGCGTCGCCAGTAAAGTTAATTTACGACCATCAAATCCCCAATTGATGCCGTCAGAGCTTAAAATAAAATACAGTTATCTCCTAAATCTAGAGTGATAGCCGAGGGGATCGATTGAACTTTAAAAATTGCGAGACCGTCTTCTGGGTGAGCATGCCTTGCGCTGCATTGCAAAACCCGCCATGCGATTCCAAACTCATTCAAACTGTTACAATCGTTATAGTAGATATTATCTAACTTTTAGTGAGAAACCAACGCGCACATTATACATCGGTTAACCAATTGAAGCAAATTCTTTTATTTATCTACACTGAAAATAATTGTATTCTCATTCTTATTAATTTCAACCTTTAAAAAAAGTACTTCAAAGAAAATTCAGTCTCGTATCAAATTTCAAAATCAAAAGCTCCAACCGATCAAACCTATGAAAAACAACTGTCATATTCCTGACTTCGGTCAGTATTTCTTTATATGGAAAATTGTGATTTTTTTCTAGTTATATAGCTACCTAAACTTCATCAATTATATGACAGTCGCGTACAGTTACTGTAAATAATTTGTATATTCCATGCATACAAGAAGATGTGGTATGAGTACCAATGTGAGAAGTCTCAATCCAGGTCACAAATTGTAATAGAAAAAAACATTATAGGTAAAAGTGTAACGTGTTTGGCTTATGAACTTTATGTTCGTATCCGTTTTCACAGAATCTGAGATACTCTAATATCAATCTATTAATTAACTCAAAAATCGAACACCTACTGGGAGGCTTTTCCTAAAAACTACAAGACCAATTTTTCAGTAAGCTTTGAAACTTAATAAAGAAATAACACTATTTACAAAAATAAATGTGGATCAAAAAGCAGTCTGAAAACTGTAACTTCAACCTTTGTTGTTCCAATTTTCAAGAAAAGAGATAAATCACGTGCCAGTAACTACCGTCCAGTTTCATTGACTGTTGTCACATGCAAGATCCTAGAGCACATAATATGCAGTAGTATTACAAAACATCTTGATATCCACGGCATCCTAAACGACGCTCAACATGGATTCAGAAAGAACCGTTCCTGCGAGTCACAACTTATCCTTACAATACAGGACCTGGCTAAAACATAGATCTCGGTGAACAAATTGACCTTATCTTGCTTGATTTTTCCAAGGCATTCGATAAAGTCCCTCACGAGAGATTTTTGTATAAAGTAGAGTACTATGGTATAAGCGGGCCAACACTCCAATGGATCAAGGCCTTCCTCAGCTCCAGAAATCAGAGAGTCGTTGTGGATGGTAAAACATCTCACACTGCACCAGTCCAATCAGGGGTACCACAGGGGAGCGTACTTGGACCACTCATGTTCCTTCTATTCATCAACGACCTACCAGACTATGTTCAGTCATTAACAGTCCGTCTATTTGCTGATGACTGCG